>VCAZ01000038.1:859397-879397 GCA_005784505.1 Bagarius yarrelli | reverse complement strand
ATGAATAATAATTTTTGATTTTATGCTTTTTAAATAGGGTGGCTTAGTGATTAGCACGGTTGCCTCAGAGCAAGAGGACCCAGGTTCCAGGCCCGGCCTTTTTCTGTGGAGTTTGGATGTGCTTGTGTGGGTTTACTCCGGGTTCTCCGGTTTCCTCCCACAGCCCAAAAACATGTATGTTAGATTGATTGGTTATTCTAAATCACCCATAGGAGTGAGTGTGTGTGTGTGTGTGTGTGGTGGCCCTTTGATGGACTGTCGGCCTGTCCAGGGTGTCCCCCTCCTGCCTTTTACCCTTTCAGAGACTGGGATAGACTCCAGCAGATCCCTGTGACCCCGAATTAGGGAATAAGCGGGTATAGAAAATAGATAAAATTTCACCTATAGTAAAAAATCTGTAGGTAAAAAAAGAAAATTCACTTCTTCTTATTATTATTAGTGATAATTATTATTATTACCTTTTTGCTCGACATATTTATAACTTTTACATTTATTTGCAATTTTTTTTGTAACGTACAATATCAAATGCCTGATAAATAATAATGTATTAAAGCATTTATGTAGTAGTTACACAAAATAAATAGCAAATAAATGTATAAATATATTATAAAATATTAATTTATTCTTATTTATGCCAAAAAATAAGTGACAATTTTAAATAACGCATTTAGCAGATCTAAGACTCAACAAATCGTATAATAAATTAAATTTAACGTCATTAGGCGGACGCCTCTATCCGGAGCGATGTTTATTCAACTCAGTTAATCGGTAAAGTATTAGGGGCCATGTTCAGGGGCCCAGCAGGGACACTTTGATGGTGCTGGGCTTTAAAACCACTAAGCTACCAATCCTGAGGGAGTTTGAGGGAGTTTTATGATGTTTTATAATATGGTGTTCATAGGGAAGCCCTGAACGATCTCAAAACTGGACCAAAAAGAATTAATTTTTAATATTTATTTAATTAATTTTGATTTTATACCCCTTTGTATTCCCAGGCTGTGGTGTAGTATGACCAAGGGGCACCGCTAGTAATTTTGGGCCCTGTGCAAAAATACCACATCCACCTTATTACACTGTTACTACTAATAAAACAGATTTTTGGGGGCCCCAAAGCATGTGGGCCCTTAGAATTATGCTAACCCCCCCATTTGGCGGCACCCCTCGTATGAGCCAGGCCACACTATAAATATTATTTTAATGCTTTAAAACAAAGAAGGAAATTGTTTTATACTGACTGATGATTGAAAATCATAAACTGCATTAATACTGCAGTTTCAAAGCGATCTGCGGCACCTAGTGGACAAAATAAGCATTACATTTTTAAAGATTTAAATTCAGAGATTTAATATTTTATTGTCATGTGCACAGCGAATCGGGACTTTATTGGGACAGGGCCATAGTGTGTTGTGGGGTAGTTAACACCCCTTACAGGGTAATCTGTAGGGAGTAAAATAAGTATTTGACCCCTTCGCAAAACAAGACCATCGCAGGATGGATTGTGTCCCACTCCTCTTTGCAGATCCTCTCCATTCACTCCTCTTCATTAAGGTTTCGAAGGCTGATGTTTGGCAACTCGAACCTTTAGCTTCTTCCACAGATTTTCTATAGGATTAAGATCTGGAGACCCGACTAGACCACTCCAGGACCTCAATGTGCTTCTTCATGAGCTTCTCCTTTGTTGCTTGGCTGTGTGATTTGGGTCATTGTCATGCTGGAATACCCAAACACAAACCATCTTCAATGCCCTGGCGGAGGGAAGAAGGTTCTTACCCAAGATTTGATGGTACACGGCTCAGTCCATCATCACTTTAATACGGTAAAGTTGACCTGTCCCCTAAGCAGCAAAACATCCCCAAAACATAATGGTTCCACCTCATGTTTGACAAAAATAGATGGCGTTCCTGGGGTCATAGGCAGCATTCTTCCTCCTCCTTCAAAAGCCTATTCTGGGTTGATTCCTCACCATTCTCATGATCATTAAAACTCCACTTAGTGAGGTCTTGCATAGAACCCCAGACTGAGACAGATTGACAGTTATTTGCAAATATTCCTGTTGTCACCTTCTCACCGAGCTGCTTGCTGATAGTCTTGTGTAGATCTACAACTTTGTTCCTGCCATCTTTGGACATCTTTTTGGTCTTGGTCATGGTGTAGAGTTCAGAATCTGGTGGGTTGATTGCTTCTGTGGACAGGTGTCTTTTATACAGGTAACAAAGCTGAGATTATGAGAGAGATCCTAATCTCAGATCGTTTTCTGGATAAAAAAAAAGACACCTTGGATCCAGAAATTCGATCAAATATTTATTTCACTCAATAAAATGCATTATTATTAAAAATAATAATCCTCATCATAATTCTGGATGATTATAATTGTTCAGATAATAATTTATCAGTTAATAATCATCATATGAATCATAATCATATTTAATAATAATAGTTAATAATAATAATCCTCATCATATTATTAAAATAATCAGATTAATATTAATAATTATTAGAATATTACTATTAATAATAATAATCTAATAATAATTATTAATTGTCATAATTATAATTATCATTTAATAATCATCATATTAATAATCATAATATTAATAATAGTAATAAATAATAATCCTCATTGTCATTATTAATAATAATCATTATCCATAATATTAATAATTATTAGAATATTACTATTATAATAATAATCATTAAATAATAATTATAATTGTCATAATTATAATTATCATTTAATAATCATCATATTAATAATCATAATATTAATAAGTTAGTAATAATAATAATCCTCATCATATTATTAATAATAATCATTATCATAATATTAATAATTATTAGAATATTACTATTAATAATAATAATCATTATTATTAATATGATGGTAATTATAATTATGTTGTTATTCTGTTTCTTACTGTTAGAATAAACCGACTATCAAAATGATAGACTGATTATTTCTGATTAAATCATCAGGCCATCAATTGTTTTTCTTCACACATTTACAGCATTCGGCGGACGTCCTCATCCAGAGCGACTTACGTTTATCTCCATATTTATACAACAGAGCAATTGGAGGTTAAGGGCCTTGGTCAGGGGCCCATGGTGGTGGCTTGTTGGTACTGGGAACTGAACCCCGGTCTTCCTGGTATCAGTCCAACACCTTACCCCACTACGCCACCACTTTCCGCACTGTATGACCAAATTATTTAAGACCTATCCAATCTGAATTGAAGACTTTTAAATAAGGACAAACGTCAAGGACAGTCTAAACTAATTTATTTACAATCGTTGAGATTAAACACACAAACCAGATGGGTAATTAAGGCACTTTTAATGGTACGTGGCATCACCTGAGGCATAACACAGAGCAGCACCTTGATTTTAAGCATAGGTGTACGAGTCGCTGCCTTCACATGCAGACCATTTCCATCCATTACTGTCTTCAACACGCTTGTCCATTCCTTCTGGAATAAATTTAAATACTATATGATACTCGATAGATTGACCGAACGGCAGCTAATGTAACATTGACGCTAAGATGATATGTGCACGGTTTGGAAATAATACACAGTACAGGTCACCATAGGAATTCTGCTGCATGTTGGATCCCTTATCCTGGCCAGATGACAAAGTAGGCACTTCTGAGTTTTGTCGGAAAACAGACAAGGATGTAGTAGAACATTAATGGAAGGCAGTACATCATTAAGAAAAGAAAAAAAAAGCATCTACAGTAAATAGGGGACTGCTTGATTTTGACTTTGGAACACTTTAAATGTAGACGAGTCGAGAGGTAGCGTGGAAAATATTGTGCTCGTTCTCATGCGCCTTCGAATCTGAAGTTTTCACCGTCAACCTCGAAGCACTGCATAGCCTACGAAGGGTAATAATGCATTCACCAGTAAACAATTACAAACATCTGATCTAACGTCCAGAGCGTTTCACGTCATGACGTCCCCAGTTACTTTTGCTAAAAATGTTAAAAAGAAAAAAAAAAAAAATCATCAGTTTAAATTAAAAATAATAAAATAGAAGCGAAATCGGACAGAATTTAAACTGCTTGTTGTTCTGGTTAAGAACCTGCTGGGAAAAAAAAAAAAAAAAAAAGGGGTTCACCAAACATAAATCCTCCTCTGAAGGGATGGAATATTTACCGGCTTTGATCTTAACTCATCAGAAAACTGCAAAAGACAGAAAATAAGTGTGTAAGTACACGCCGTCGCCGAAATATATTTCATAAAAAGATGGGAGTGCAAGAAATGAAGCTACTGAAGCTTCTGAGCTACTGCGTTAGCATAGATGCTAATGCTTCTATCTGATCCATTTACTCGATAAACACAATATACGCCAAGGAATATCTATAACTAATCTTATTTATTAATTGATTATATATTAAGAAAACACACACACACACACACACTCACACACAGACTTTTTTTAAAAATAAACAGTGGATGTGATGAATCTACCTGTAAGGATATCCATGATATTTGGCCTTAAAGATGGACAACAGCCAGCTGAAGAAGAGGATCACCAGCCCGATTCCAGCCACACACATGACTACAGATGAAAAATGTGAATAAGATTAGGATTAGTGGCCATGCTGTCATTTTGTAAACTATAATGTTTATTTTGTGCCGTTATTGTCGTTAAAAGACACATCGGGAGAACATTGCGACGTACGTTTTCTCTTCCCGATGTCCATATCAGATGTCGCCGCCTCGTGAAGAAGCACCATTCCAAAAGTAATGGCTGCGTCTGAACCAGAGTTAAGATGTAACCAAGAAAGTTAATATATAGTATTATAGTATAGTATATAAGTATACTATAGTATACCAAGTATAGTATAATACAGAATGATCTCCTGTGACAGTTCAATTGTTCTAATGACATAGGGAAGTGGTGGCTCATGGTTGAGGTGTTAGACTGATACCGGAAAGACCAAGGTTCGATTCCCAGCACCACCAAGCCACCACTGTGGGCCCTTGAGCAAGGCCCAATAATGATAAATGTAAGTCGCCTTGGATAAGAGCGTCTGCCAAATGCTGTAAACGTAAATAAAATCCGCCACAAAAGCCAGAGTTGAATAACCGAATCGCCGAACATGTGTTTCTGGAGCTACCAGAAAACCCTAGAAGTGTAATAATAATAACCATATTAATCATAATCATAATAATCATCATCATCATATTAATAATAATAATCATCGTCATCATTATCATTACTATTTATATTATTATTAGTATTATAATTATTAATCACCATCATCACCTTATTAATAATAATAATAATCATCATCATCATCATCATCGCATTAATCATAATACTAATCATAATAATAATAGTAATCATCATCGTCGTATTAATGATCATAATACTAATCATAATAATATTATAATAATAATATCATCATCGTATTAATAATAATAATTATCATCATCGTATTAATGATCATAATAATATCATACATAATATAATAATCAAGTTAATCTCATCACCTTCATAATAATAATAATTAATCATAATAATCATCATCATCATCATCGCATTAACATAATACTAATCAAATAATAATAATAATCATCATCATCATCATCACCGCATATATAATATAACAATAAGAATAATAATCATCATCATTATCGCATATGATTAATGATCATAATACTAATCATCATCAATAATATAATAATAATCATAATATCATCATCATCGTATAATATAATGTCATAATAATTAATCATAATAATATTAATAATAATCATCATAATCATCGTATTAATAATAATAATTATCATCATCGTATTAATGATCATAATAATACTATCATAATAATATTAATAATAATCATTCATTATCATCATCACCTTAGTAATAATAATAATAATCATCATCATATCGCATTAATGATCATAAATACTAATCAGAATGTCATAATAATAATAATCATCAACATCATCATCATATCATAATGCATTAATCATATCATACTAATCATAATAATAATAATAATAATAATCATCATCATCATCATCACCTTATTAATAACAATAATAATCATTCATTATCGCATTAATGATCATAATACTAATCATAATAATAATCATCATCAACATCGTATTAATAATAATAATAATAATCATCATCGTATTAATGATCATAATACTAATATAAATATTTAATAATAATCATCATATCATCGTATTCATAATTAATAATTAATAATAATATCATCATCATCGTCATTAATATCATAATTAATATCATTAATACATAATAATAATATCATCTAATCATCGTATTAATAATAATATAATCATCATTCATCGCATTAATCATAATACTAATCATAATAATATTAATAATAATCATCAATCATCATCGTATTATCATAATAATCGTCATCATATCATAGCATAATCATAATATAATCATATAATATTCATAATAATCATCATAATTAATAATCAATATAATAGAATAATCTAATCATAAGCATTAATGAGCATCATACTAATCATAATAATAATCATCATCATCATCGTATTAATAATAATAATAATAATCATCAACATCGTATAATAAGAATATTCAGCATAATAAATAATATTAATAATAATCATCATTTAATCATCATCATCATCATATTAATAATAATAATAATAATCATCATCGTATTAATGATCATAATCATACTAATCATAATAATATTAATAAGAATCATCATCATCGTATTAATAATAATAATAATAATCCGTATTAGCATTCATAATACTAATCATAATAATATTAATAATAATCATCATTATCATCATCGGATTATAATAATAATAATAATCATCATCATCGCATTAATCATAATACTAATCATAATAATATAATAATAATCATCACCGTATTAATAATAATAATAATAATAATCATCATCGCATTAATGATCATAATACTAATCATAATAATAAGCATCATAATCATCATCATCATCATCGTATTAATAATAATAATAATAATCATCAACATCGTATTAATAATAAAATCATCATAATATTCATAATCATCATCATCTTAATAATAATCATCATCATCACATAGTAATAATAATAATCATCATCATCGTAATAATCATAATATTAATACTACTACTAATAATAATAATAATAAGGATACTGAACAGAAGAAACAATGTGCGTCTCAGCCACAAACTGAGCTTGGCTGCTACCATGGATGTAACTCTGAAAAAGAAAATAGAAAGAAAAAGAAAAGAAAACGTATTTAGAATCACAAATAAATTCTTCCTGCCAACACGTTAACATTTCAGTGCTTGAATGTTGAACTCACCACTTGACCAGTACTGGGATTTTTGTGGGCGTATGGCGGGCCGCGAATGTGGTTCCACATTTGGCCGGATGTCATGATCAAAACAAAACACTGAGGAGAGAAAAAAAAAAGAAAAAAAAAAAAGAAGAGAATATTAGTTTGAATAATTTAATTATTATTAAACATGTAAAAGGGACTGCAGAACTGCCATGTTTGTTCATGGTTACATAAATGGTTATATATATATATATATATATATATATATATATATATATATATATATATATATATATATATATATATATATATATATATATATAGAGAGAGAGAGAGAGAGGAAAAACAAACTAAGAATTGAGTATTTAATGATAAAAGCGTCTTGTCAGTATGTGGGCTGAAGAACAGCGGATGAAAAATTGACAGCAGCTGAAAGAGAAGAAAGACCGCCGCTCTGTTTATTTACCAGTGCTGAGAAAGCCCAGACATTTTTGTTGTACAGGAACTCGAGGTTATTGCGTCGCACATACGCCAAACTTCCGATAAGGGCCAGGAGCAAGCCGAGCATCAGGGGCCCCGCGTAGTTCGGTGGTCTAATCACTCTGATCTGTCAGGACATACGAGCACAAACAAACATAAAATACAAACTCATTTATATGTCTGTCATTCAGCAGTGAAATTATGAACATTTAACAATTTTTTGATCAAACTGAGGACTTGAGGATTAAGGGCCTTGCTCAGGGGCCCAGCTGTGGCAAGTTGGTGGTGCTGAGAATCGAACCTACATCCTATCAGCGTTCCAACACAATGGACACTTTTAAGAATATAAGTCAAGTAAAGTGTCGGGATTCTGTGCCTGTTAGTTACAATTAAGTGGGTGTGGCTTATGTTTATATCATTCTCATGAAAGTAGGCGTGGCTTATTATTCTGTCAATCTTAGTAAGGAGGATGTGGCTCCTGTGTGCATTGGTCAAAATGGGTGTGTCTTATTATTCTGTCAATCTTAGTAAGGAGGATGTGGCTACTGTGTCCATTGGTTAAAGTGGGTGTGGCTTATTATTCTGTCAATCTTAGTAAGGAGGATGTGGCTACTGTGTCCATTGGTTAAAGTGGGTGTGGCTTATGTCTCCGTCAGTCTCATAAATAAGGTCTGACTCATGTCTGTCAGTATAAGTAACGAGGGTGTGGCTTATTATTCTGTCAATGTTAGTAAGGAGGATGTGGCCTATGTTTGTCAGTATAAGTAAAGTGGGTGTGGCTTATGTCTAACGTTTAACTTACATGGACCTCGGTTCTGTCGGCGACCCATCGAGCGAGCTGTTCAGCTGCAAAGCCTCGAACCTGCAGCTCGTAGGTGTCTGCACGCTTGGGCTTCCCTTTAGGTGGGAAGATGATGAACGTGGGAGCCGAGTTCATATTAAGCTGGAGAAAGAGAGGTGAGAATGGGTGGTAGTGCCTGTGTTTGCAAACTACAATTATAAATTGTTTGTTAGTATCATAAATCTAGATGGAAAAACGGGGTACCATCTGAAACACATCTGCCCCTTCATCGAAATCCACCATTGCAAAGAAAATCTTGTTGGTGAATGCGTTGGAGTACCGCCAGGAATTTGCAAGGATTTGGTATTCCTCATCCGCTTGCCTTTACACAGAACCAACGAACAGTAACATATCAAAAACACAGGAGTTTAAAAAAGATCTCTAAAGTTGAATAATTCAATCACATGTCAAAATAACACAATGCAACGTTATAGACACACTGTATTAGAGCTGGGCGATATGGCCAAAAAATGTAACCTCGATTACATTTACCCAATAATAATCCAATAATAATCGATACCCTAACGATATATACTAACCCTAATACCAACCTACCTAAGATTATATACCAAAACCCCCCTCTAACCCTCACCCATATATACCCCCACTAAACCTAACGATATATACTAACCCTAACCATATATACTAACCCTAACCATATATACTAACCCTAAACCTAACGATATATACTAACCCTAACCATATATACCCTACCCGATATAACTAACCCTAACTAAGATATATAACCCTAACCCTATATAGAACCCTAACCATATATATACCCTACCCTAACTATACTAACCGCATATATACTAACCCCCTACATCACACCCTAAACCTACGATATACTACCCTAACCATAACTAAACTCTACTAACCCTAACCATATACCCTAACCTAACGTATACTACCCCCCTACAACCTAACCCTCGATATATAACCCTAACCCTAACCGATATATATACCTAACTCTAACCCTAACCTAACTATACCCTATATAAACCTAACCTAACCCATATATATAACCCTAACCCTAATATATATACTAACCATATATACTAACCCTAACCATATATACTAACCCTAACCATATATACTAACCCTAACCATATACCTACTATAACCCTAACCACCCTATATACTAACTAACCCTAACCGATATATATATACCAACTCTAACCCCGTCCCTAACCTAACGATATATATACCACCCTAACCCATACCCTATATACTAACCCCTAACCTAAACCCTATATACTAACCCTAACCTAACTAACCTAAACCCTAACGATATATACAACCCTACACCATTATAATATACCCTACCCTAACCCTAACGATATATACTAACCCTAACGATATATATAACTAACATATATAACCTAACCCTAAGATACTAACCACCCTTATATACTAACCCTAACCCTAATCCTAACGATAGAAAGAGGGACACACAAGGAAGAGAGACAGAGACAGAGAGAGACAGAGACACACACACACACACACACACACCACACACACACACACCACAGACAAAGGGAGCGAGAGAGAAAGACACACAGAGAGAGAGAGAGAGAGAGAGAGAGAGAGAGAGAGACAACACACACCACAGAAAGAGAGAGAGACAACACAGAAAGAGAGAGAGACAGACACACACAGACACAGAGAGAGAGAGAGAGAGAGAGAGACACACACAGAAAGAGAGAGAGAGACACAGAGAGAGAGAGAGAGACACACAGAAAGAGAGAGAGACACACAGAAAGAGAGAGAGACACACAGAAAGAGAGAGAGAGAGAGAGACACAGAGAGAGAGAGAGAGAGACAAAAAGACAGAGAGTGTGTGTGTGGGGGGGGGGGGGCAGAAAGGACCCGAGCAGAAATCGAAACCAGGTCTTTTGGCCTTAAAAAAGTAAAATAACTTACTGAAACAAACACAACACAATATTATCACCTGCGCTAAAAGCTGTCCATTTGATGCAATGAATCAGGAATGTTATTTTAAAAACAACGGCGTGTTTGAAAGGACACGTAACACACGAGTCAAGTGTAGCAGCCATTTTGTTAGCTTTGTGTAGCGTTTGTGTCGCGTTAGCGCAGATGTCGTGACTCGTCTCCTTACCTGCACACTCCACACTGCCTCTGGGGCTGCAGGGCTGTGAACATGATGATGGCCGAGTAGTTGCGTGGAGGCGCTCGGACGAATCTCCTGAACTTGTCTCCGTTCATTCGGATCACGGCTCTCTTGGCGGCCCAGTCCATCATCTGGCTCACTTTTTCAGAGAGCAGCGTCTGCCGTTAAACAACGTTTACCTCGCATCATAATGCGTCCAAGAACTTCGGCAGACAAACGGCATTTATATCACAATTCCACGCGTAGTCCACCTGCTGTGAACAGCTACTTCAGAGACCGCAGTCTAGTTAAGGGTGTAGGACACTGGACTAGTTACAGACTTACGTCTTCTGTGTTGATATCGTCACGTGACGCATGTTATCAAAACTGCGCCAATTTAAAGTTGGATAATATTTAATAAACAAGTGCAACTGAACCATCAGGAACAATGTTCTTCTTCCTTAAAGCTCTCTGCTGCTTCCTGCTACTGTAAATACTACATTTAATTTATTTTTATTTGTCTAAGGACTTTTAACAATGGACATTGAGATAGAGACAGCGAGAGACAGAGAGACAGAGACAGACAGACCGACACAGAGAAAGAGAGAGGAGAGGAGAGAGAGACAGACAGACCCACAGAGAGAGACGACAGAGAGAGAGAGAGACAGACAGAACCAGACAGACAGACCGACACAGAGAAAGAGAGAGAGACAGACAGACAGACACAGAGAAAGAGAGAGAGACAGACAGACAGAGAAAGAGACAGACCGACAGACCGACAGAGAAGAGACAGACCGACAGACAGGAAAGAGACAGAGAGAGAGACGAGACGAGACAGAAGAGAGAGAGACGGAGAGAGAGAGAGACGGACGGCAGACAGAGCAGAGAGGAGAGACGGACGGCAAACAGAGAGAGAGAGACGGACGGCAAACAGAGAGAGAGACGGACGAGGACGGCAGACAGAGAGAGGAGACAGAGAGAGAGAGACGGACGGCAAGACAGAGAGAGAGAGACGGAGAGGAGACGGCGGCAAACAGAGAGAGAGACGGACGGCAAACAGAGAGAGAGACGGACGGCAAACAGAGAGAGAGAGACGGACGGCAAACAGAGAGAGAGACGGACAGACAACAGAGAGAGAGACGGACAGACAGAGAAAGAGACAGACAGAGAGACGGACGGCAAACAGAAAGAGAGACAGGTGGACAGGCAGACAGAGAGAGAGGCAGGCAGAGAGAGGCAGACGGACAGACAGACACAGACAGAGAAAGCGACAGAAAGACAGAGAAAGAGACAAAGACAGAGAAAGAGACAGAAAGACAGAGACAGAGAGACAGACAAAGACAGAGAGACAGACAGGCAGACAAAAAGAGAGAGACAGACAGGCAGACAAAAAGAGAGAGACAGACAGGCAGACAAAAAGAGAGAGACAGACAGGCAGAAAGAGAGAGAGACAGAGAAAGAGAGAGAGGGGGGTGGGACCAGAAACCACCCGAGCGGGAATCGATCCAAGGTCGCATATGAGTGCCGGCGTCTCCTCAACCCACTACACCGGCGGGTACATGAGAATTTCTTTCATACGAACTCCGAGACACTAAATCATATAATCAAACACATACAAAGAAAAGAATGCACGGCTGTAGTACGCACGCGGGCGGTATGCGAATTATAATGATTATATACTTATTTATTTATTATTATTTGCTGCAGGGCCTCACCTGATATCTGTACATATCTAATAAACCTACACTTTCCACAGAGTCATGCAGAAAAATCATGCAAAATTATTTACTTCCTGGTTTGTTTTTTTCCCTCTGCACGCTCGTTTGTTTAGTTTCACTTCCGGTCCACTTCATTTGCTTAAGTACAAACGGTGAATTTAGGTCGTATTATAATGTGACGTAATTCGGAACCTGGTTTAGTCTTAAATTTAGTGATTTTATACATATTTTATAGACAGGCAGATTTTTATTTATTTATTAAAATGTCTTTTTTTGCGCGTCTCGTGCGTTTTTGACTCCAGAAATCCGGAGATGCGTTCAGGCTTTGCTCGATTAGCATCCACAGCTACATGAGCTACACAGATTATCTGACATTTTGCACACTTTACTGATTCTCCGCGACTATAAACACAAACCTACTGACCTCTTTTTTCTTCTGTCCATCTGACGGATTTCCGTAAAAACACAAAACGAGGCAAAGCGCGAGCAAAAGTTTCGGCAACATTTCCGAAGCTGCCACGGCGACTCACGAGCGTTACTTCCCTTACACTCATGTAACTTTCCTATTGGACAGACGGAGCCATTCGTCACTGCCTGTCAAAATAAAAGTGCGAATAGATTTAAAAAAAAAAACCTTTTTACTTTAATAAAAATAAATGATTTCAAAATAGAAAATAAAATATATTATTTAATTTAAGTAAATATACTTTATTATTTCATTTAAATATCTCTGAATAGATATCTGTATTTTCTCTTTTTATTGCTACTTAATTTTATTTTAAATGAATATTTGATCGTTTACATAATTCATTTGAATTTAATTTTAGGTAAACTTGCATGCTCACTTATTTTATATTTATTCATTTTCAGATCATTTATTTAATAAAACTGTACCTGTAATTTTATACTTGTATAAAACATTATTTGCATTAATTAGACCCACTTTCTGTGCATTCAATAATTATTATTTGCTGTTTATTTTCTAATTCATTCATTCATTTATCTTTTATACAGGCTTATTTCCTAATTCAGGGTCACAGGGGTCTGCTGGAGTCTATCCCAGGCGTCTCTAAAAGGGTGCAAGGCAGAAGAGGTACACCCTGGACAGGTCACCAGCCACACACATACACACTCACACTCACTCCTATGAGCAATTTAGAATCACCAATCAACCTAACACAATTTTTTTGGACTGTGGGAGGAAACCGGAGAACCCGGATTAAACACAAGCACACAAAAGGGCCCCTGCCCGGGAATCAAATCGAGGCAGTGGCGGTTTAAATGATTAAGGTGCTGCGTTGTTGATCTGAAGACCAGAAACACCTGGGTTAAAGCCCCACCACCTGCAGTCTGAGTTGTTGGGTTCAAGTTGTTGATCTAAAGACCAGGAAGACCCAAATGCCAGCCAGCCACTGTTGGGTCCTTTAGCAAGACCAGGAGCGCTGCATCATAGCTGACCCTGTGCTCTGACCCCAACTTTCTAAAATGGGTAAAATTGTATGTGACAAAAAAAAGTTAACGAACACACTGTGCTGATCTTTTATTTTATTATAAGTATAAATTGTACAATCAAACAAGGACAAGGTTCCAGCAAATCCCTGTGACCCAGAATTAGGTAAGATGAATGAATGAATGAATAGGGAAAGTGGTGGCTCATGGTTAAGGTGTTGAACTACTATCCCGAATTTTGTAGGTTCGATTCCCAGCTCCACCAAGCCACCACTGCTGGCCCTTAACCCCCAATTGCTCAGTTGTATAAAAGAGACAAATGTAAGTCACTCTGGATAAGGACGTCTACCAAAAGCTGTAAGTTTGTTGCTGTTCCGCACCCCAGTTCAGTTGGTGGCGGTATTGCGCCTAAAATCTGTTTTACCAACAGCCGATACGCAAAAAAAAAAAAAAAAAGAAGAAGAAGAAGAAAAACAAGCACGAGTGTGGGAGGGGGTTACGCCCCTTGACCCGTAGCGGAGTGCTGAACATCCGGGTATCAGTGTGGTGGTGTAGTGGGGAAGATGGCGGCGCTGATCCTCCCTACTGATTGGGTCAAAAACTGGGAAAAATCCGGCAAAAATGAGTTGTGAGTCACATTTTACTTTTCTTCCACGTTTCGAAGGAGAAACGATTTCCTTTCGCGCTCTGATTTAACTGTTAAACACGGAGGCGCGGATTATTTTCAATGTTTATCACATCATTGTTACGGTTCCTTCATTGTCATTTCACTCGCACTTTAGCGCCGTTAGCAGGATGCTATGCGGGTATTAGAGAGTTTATCAGGCGCTAAAGCTAACAGATTAGCATTTCTAAACGCCCAAACTGTGGAAAATGTCTATTATTCCCTCATAATCCCCGCATTAATTTCATCATAACGGCCATTTATCCAGAAATAATGCTAATGTTAGCAACCAGCAACCGCGATCAGCCACAAGATACTTTTACCTATCGTGCCATGCTAACTGTAACGTTAGATTATAATTAATTAAACAATGTTTCTATTTATAAATAATAATAATAATAGAATTATTACTTCGCATGGAATATTTATAAAATGTGCCACTAATTTATTACAAATAATAAAAAAAATATCCGGGTTTTAAATGAGTGGTACGAGTAAAATTAAGCTGCTAAAAACAGCTCGTTTTTTAAAAATGCATTTAAAGGTTAAAACAAAACTAATTTAAAGTCTTAAAAATAAATTAAAGTTTATATTTAAAGGTAAACTTGTGATTTGGTTTAGCTTTGTACGCGCCGCTGGTTGTGTTCGCGGCTAGTCAGTTAGCTAGCTCAAAAACATGAGCCAAAGAAAAATAAGGGAAGTTTTAACGTTAACTGGTAAATTGTTGTTTTGTTTAGTTAAAGTTTATTAATAATCACATAAACCACTCGTTTAATGTTTTATCGTCGTTATTTTTACATTTTTAAGTGTTTGTTTGTTCTAATGGAAACACACAAACACACACGCGCGTTTTAATGCTAACAGGCTACTGTGTCGCACGTTTTGGCGGTATAAACAGTTTACACACAGCAGTGTTTAGCTTAACGTTATCACACACACACACACACACACACACACACACACACACACACACACACACACCTACCTTTGGGACTCCATCTTGTTGCACTACAAACATGTTAGGTGGGTTTAACTGTCATTCGTCCATCTTTATATTCACTCACTGGAATGTCACTCACACACACACACACACACACACACTCAATAAAGTAAAACTTTTAATAAACTAATACGTTACTGCACTGTTTTTCTTCACATTTCCCAGTTATACAACTGAGCCATAAGAAGTTAAGGGCCTTACTCAGGGGCCCCAGCAGTGGGAGCTTGGTGGTGCTGGGAATCGAACCCTGATCTTCCAATTAGCAGTCCAACACTTAAACCACTGTGCTACCACTTCCCCCTAAGTTTAAGGAGTATAACACAGTGCTAGCCATGAGCAGAGAAGGTAAGGGCCTTCCTCAAGGGCCCGACAGTGGAAGCTTGGCAGGAGTGGGGCTTAAACTGATCACCAACCCAGAGCCTTAACCGGTTGATCAGCCCATGACTGGGTTTAGAGTCATATCAGTCTTATCTTCTGGGCTTCTGGGTAGAATTTCACCCCGTTTTATAACCTGGTTAAGGAATCTGGGTAAATAGAACATTTAAAGAACTCGCACAAGTCCAAGGTGATCAGTAAAGGACGACAGGTTCAAAGTGTCCGCATTGCAAATCTCGGGCTGCAGATTTTGACGCCCAGTTCTGATTTTGTGACTGTATCCGATTATTTTCTGATGACCCGCTTACATCATCTTTCAAAACTGTCCCCTTAGCTGACATCAGCATTTATACACAAAAACAATAACAACCCAATGTAGACGTACTGACCTGAAAAGAAAGGAAAGAATGGCGCAATCATCGATAAACGAAGATGAAATGATTAAAGAGCGGCAAAACAATGGTTTCCTCAGGTGAAGGAAAAAAAGAGAGATTTCCTGTTGCAGCCTGGAGGAATGTAGCATTGATCGCTTTTTTTTTTTTTTTTTTTTTTATATAAAATAGTGCAATAATTTTATTTGTTTACAGACGAAACATTCTTTAAGTAAACAAAAATAAATACACCTTTGTGTTATACACACACACACACACACACATATGGTGTCCCATAGGTTTTACATAGAAAAAAATAAACATTGTTGTCTGCAAACCATTTTTGTTTATGTAATTTGCTCTACATGACTACCATTGTTTTTGAAAACACATCTGGGTGCGTGTCCTCCACTGGGGAAGAACATGTATGGAGCACAGCTCGAGTTTTGCTTATAATAGCATTGGTGATATTGAGATCATTTATGTATATATATATGAACTATAACTCTTGGTGTCCACCTAAGTTGACATTATGCGCCCCCATCACTTATTCAATGACGTTTGACATTTGATCGGTCTGTTTTACATGACAGATGCTAATGAACGTATTCCATTTATTTCCTCATACGAATGGGACCTGAAACCGATCTGAAAGTACCGGAATCCATGTGCTTTTTTTCCCCCCCTGATAATCTGTCAGATCTGATTTGTACCACATTAAAACACCACAAAAACTTGGAATCGGGTCTCTTGATTTATTTACTTTCCCACGAGGCCGCCGGTAGAGACGACCGGCAGTGCGGCGCTTTCCGAGTGCCTGTTGTAGCTTTCAGTACTTCAGGAAAAACTTGTTCCTTGAGTTTAAATCGCACAAGTCTATCATCTAGTGCTGGTTATGATGCAGGGCAGCTCGAACACATGGCACATCACAGCTGGTGGTATATCAGCTCACACCAGGTTAGAGTACAAATACTGATACCGGACTTTCCTAGAAACACCTACAGTAGGCATGTGTGTATTAGAACTGGACTTTGAAGCAATAAAAAAATAGTGTGTGGGACATTTGACTTATCTGGAAGAGAGATGTGTCAAAAGTGTGTGTGTTCTGAACATGTGCATCAACATTTCTTGTATTTAGCAGCTGGCCGGGTCTGACGCGAATTACATTTATTATATTTTATTTTTTTAACTGAGATGTTGAGGGTTAAGGGCCTCGCCTAGAGGCCCAGAATTGGCGGCTCGGAATTGAACCCACAATCTTTCGATCAGCAGTTGTAGTTAACAACACATGACTACTAAGCCGCCACTTGGTACCTTCCTTAAACTCAAGTTCTTATCTGACTTATTATCATGAATGTTGATTTGGTTGTATTGACCTGAAACTCGAGTCGTAACTGCTGGAGAGGGAATAAAAAACGGGGAGTCACATGGAGTAGAAATGAGATTCCACAGTACAGGTGTTAACAGGTGTTTAAGCTCTTTTTATCATTTAGTGCACCAGACATGTTACACTATCCAGACTTCTGCCCCGGTCCTATATTTAAGTTTACCCTGACTTTAAGTTAGAAAATAAAGTGTTCTAGTTGTAATAAGGTGCCTAGAGCCAGTAATAAGGTGCTAGTTTTCGAGTGAATTGGCAAACTAGTATGTAACCTTGTAAAGCCTGGACTATGGATGGGACGATTAATTGATAAAAGATAATTAATCAGTAGGAATTTTGTCGATTTTCCATCAACTCAATCAATTAAATTTTATTTTATCAACGTTCTGGGATGTTGGAAAGAGAATTGTGTTGTGTTTTCCAGAAAGAGAGCAGATCTACTGGGGGGGTGTGTGTGTGTGTGTGTGTGTGTGTGTGTATACTTGTGCTGAAAAGCGGAAATTGATACGCGAGGCTTTTTCAGTCCCTTGTAGGACTGCGTATTGGCGAGGGCCTCACCACACGATACATTTCGCTATATTGCAATAAAATATAAAAGCAATAAAAAAAAATATGTAAAGCAAATAGCTAAAAATACAAAGTTTTTCGTATTTATTCCGCCATGTTTGCTTCCGAGACAATGACCGTGTATGTCGGCGCCAACTACAGGAGCGGAGGGGGAAGTGGTATAACGGGCACATAAATTTATTTTAAAATGTAACTTAAATATGTATCGATACTAGAGGTAAAAATATTGATACCCTATCATGAAACAAATAATCCAATAGTGACACAGTGAACCTTGGCTTCTGCTGTAGTTCCAATGCGAAGCTCATTATACGGGTTAAACTTATCCTTTAATCCAACTTAATAGCCACGACATGTGAAACCTGCCTGTCTGGGATGCTGGCACCTCGAGATGGGTGGACTGTGTATACGATTACAGAGGAATAATTTGTTTATTGTGATGAATTTTTAAAATTGTTTACCACGTCATGTAATTGAGTGGGTGTGGCTACCTCACATGTAGCGTGCGTAAGCCAGAGTCACGGCACGAGAACAAAAGTATTTTTTTTAGCTTTACCTTCACAGCATATGGCAGACGTCCTTATCCAGACCGACTTACATTTATATACAACTGAGCAATTGGGAGTCAAGGGCCTTGCTCAGGGGCCCAGCGGTGGCAACCAGGTGGTGCTGGGAATTGAAACCTGATTCTTCCCAATGAGCAGTCCAACATGTTAGCCGCTGCACGACCACTTCCTCCTACTAATTTATTCTTTCATTTAATAACTTATTTCAACAACTTTATAACAGTAAGGTTATAACAACTTTATAACAATAAGGTTATAACAACTTTATAACAATAACGTTTGTGAAATGACATACTGTGAAATTTGTTGTTATAGTAAGATTAATAAAAAATTTTCCGGAATAACACATTAAATAACGGTTTCGTAAAATATATCGTTACTGTGAAGAATTTGTCGTACTGTTCTCTTCTACTAACGCTGTATTTACCTGTGTGTGTGTGTGTGTGTGTGTGCATTTTAAGCAGATCCTGCAGCGATATAATCTATTCTATTCTTTGTCCGTTTCTGTCCTGTAGCCTGCAGCTGTGTCGAGATCTGGCGAGTAAAGCCGACAACGAAGCGTTCCTTAAAGGTGAGTGAACATGTCTTTGGGGATATTAGTGATCCTGTACAGGGGGTGCAGCCTTGGACGCTGTTCATAGGCTTGTAAATGCACCAACATTCAGGCATCACATGAAGTGAAAGCTTAAAGAAATTCAGGTTCTGTAACTTTCACCGTTTTATTATAGTAGCAGTTTCCCAAACTGGGGTTCGCGTACCCCTTGTGGTTCTCAAGGGAATTGCAGGGGGTTCATGAGTTGATGACAAGCAGATAATTAAATAATTATTATTAAAATAAAAATAACAAATAATAGGTTAGGTAATATAAAAATCAAAAAATTAAATAAAGGGTTAAATTATTTAATTTGTGTCATGATACGATGGACGAAAAATGGACAGGTCCTTTTCATGCACAAATAAAAAAAAAAAAAGGTTATTACCAGAAGGTCAAAGCACAAGCCAGCACAGAAGCGGACCAAAGCAAGGAAAGCACTAATGTGCTTTTGGCAAGTGTTCCCCCGTGTGTGTGTGTGTGTGTGTGTGTGTGTGTGTTTTGTACGTCTTGGGAAACTGGCAAAAGAATGAATATAATCAGCTTTTTCGAGAGGATATTTGGAAAACAAAACA
>VCAZ01000038.1:849397-856897 GCA_005784505.1 Bagarius yarrelli | reverse complement strand
ACTGTAAAAAACATTGTTATATAAAATTATAAATTTGTTCTTTATAGTTTAGCTTGTTTTTGGTTTTCGTTCTTATTTTGGTGCCGAGGTTTAGCTTAAAATAGTGTTTTAAATGCATTTTTAGTTTGTAATCATTATTTACTAATGAACTGTTTTTTTTTTTTTTTTTTTTAATTGTGTTTTTTTTACTCAGCAGATCTCCAGATGGCCCTGTCCGAGCTCTGCTGGCATGTGGTCCACGGCGGTCTGAAGGTTGACGTGGCTGCCAGCCTTCTGTCTGATGTCATGGTAAGTACCGGCACCTTGTTAGGACAAACTCCAGGCTGCGTTATTAAAGTTAGGACCAGCTGTTAGGTTGTCGCCGTTTCTAAGGAGAGGGAAATCTCTTGACGTGTATCTAACCACGGGATAGTAGGGGTGAAGTTAAGTTTTACATTGACAAGGAAAAGTACCAACTGTGATCTAAATATCGAATTCTTCTGCACTCCTTCATGGTGGGCTTTCATTTCCTTCATTTGCTTTAAAAATAACACATTTTACTGCTGTGTAAAATTATCGATACAGCTAACAATTTTTCTTTCATGATATTCTAACCTCTGATATCGACACACATTAAAGTTGGGTTTCAAACTGATTTTGCGATTACGTTTCCACCGCAGGGAGCAGAACTTGCTGCGATGCCACCAACATGTTCAAGTCAGTCACCTTGTTTTTTTTTTTTTTTTTTCATTTATGCGGCTTTTTAGCAATAGAGATTGTGTCAAAAGCAGCTTTCGAGAGAATGCAATAAAATAAGACATACCAGTGTGAACACACACTAAAACATACCTGTAAATTAAGAGTCCCCAACTAAGCAAGCCAGCGGCGACAGCAGCAAGAAACCCAAACTCCATCAGTGGAGAAAAAAAACATTATTATCCCTAGCTTTTTAAAAAAATCCCTGTATTATTATTTTTTTTTAAGTTTTTCTTGTTAATTGATTGGTTGGCGAAATGTGGAATTGCCTCCTAATCACTCCAAACTGTAATCAAACCCATTCTATACATAAACATTAGGAAACAGTGTATTAGCTTTATTCTGAGGAAGTTCCAGACAGCGCCAGTAAAAGCTCGGTCATTCTTCATCTGCAGGTTACGGCCAATTAGTTTTTCAACAAGGCACAAATCAACGCTAAATTTTCTAAAAGACCGAAATTAGGAGGATGCTGTGCTCAGTGTGGCGACTATATTGGATCCGACTTTAATGTTGTACCACACTTTTATCAATGGTGTTAACTTTACGTTTATTGGAAATTCGTCATTTATGAGGAAATGCAAAACTGTTAGCCAATCAAAAGTGAGTGTTTACGTCCGAGACAACACTCCGCCACGCCTATTTAAACGGAGGGGTCAAAAACAGGCTAGACTTTTAATTCAAAATATATGTAAAAATCTTGATAACATTACAAATGGACCTCAAGAGAACAGAACTAAATTATAAAAATTAATAAGGTCATGACCCATCTTTCCATTTCCCCTATTATTTTCTTATGTATATGTTTTTTCTCACGCTACTGATGTCATAAGGTGCCCAGTCAGGACCAGTAAGATTTTGTGGCCTGTTCCGAGCAAAGACACCAGCTCCAGATGTTTACTTGGCGGAAAAGTGCAGCCTGGTTCCCTGTTAGGTACCGGTCCTAGCGGAAAAGCCGTGACGGTGTTTTCCCCTCTATTTGTTTTTCGAGTCACTGCGCTTTTCATGCTGAAGTAAACTGTGGAGGTCTTCATGGACCACCACACGAATCTCTTCAGTGTGATCAATTCACGCCGTCTGACTTTACCGGCTTTGTGTACGTTCCATAAACTCTCACACGCTAGAGATCTCTGACAAAACACTCCTGATCCCTAAATCCTGTGTCTCTCCCCGAAAGCTATCTGTACAGAAACCGGAAAAATGTAGAGAAACTGTGTTCCCAGATACGGAAACTTGTAGCGACAAAACAAACAGATAATTTCAGGAAACACAATAGTAATTAAATGTGGGTGTGTTTAGTGACGTGAAGTACTTCCTGTTTGAATCCACTTTTGCCCAAATTTTCACAGTTGGGATTTTTTTTTTATACCTTAACCCAAGCCTAGATTTAGTCTGCTGATGGGAATTTAGGCTGTGTCTAAATCAGCCGGCTCTCTAGGAAGTAAAAACACCAATTTAGCAAACTAATAAACGTAATAATTCTATCTGGCAGGTAAGAAATGAGACTGGACCGAGTGTGTAGTTAGAGGAAATGATCAACGCGGTCGTATCCTGCCTCTATCACCCTGATCTGTTATAAATTACAGACCTTTTCCAGGATTGAACGTCTTTTGATTTCTTAAAGTAATTTGTATTAGCTAACGGCTACATTTAGCCATTAGGTACGTCTGTGAAAACAAGCAGCTATAAACACGCAATACATCGTCAGCCTGTGAAGTGAACAAACTACACAAAGCTGCAAGAGTGTGTGCGGAAGTGGTAGCGCCGTGGTTAAGTTTATGGACTATAGAGCGGAAGATTGTGGAGGGGTTACGTTCCAGCACCTCTGGACTGCCACAGTGCTTGCTCAGATGGTTAAGGCTCTGGGTCATCACTAATGAGCTGCCACTGTTGGGCCCCTGAGCAAGGCCCTTAACCCTCTCTGCTTCAGAGGTGCGAAATCGTAGCTGACTCAACATCAAGAGGGAGAGAATTTGACACTCTAGTAAGGCGAGGCAAGTTTATTTATAGAGCACATTTCATACACAGTGTTAATTCAAAGTGTTCCACATAAGAAAGATAAATAAGTTTTGTGTCTGGATTTGAAGATATCTACTGATTTAACACATCTAACCTCTTCTGGTCTCTGGTTCCACTGAACTGCAGGCTGTGTAAGATACAGTATAAACGCAGATTCTCCTTGTTTAGGAGAACGCTTGGTATGTTAAACCGACTTGATCCTAATGATCTGAGTGATCTGGTTGGGTTCTATTCAGTGAGCTTATCTGAAATTTATTTCGGTCCATTAGACCATCGAGTGATTTTATAAACGGTTAACAGTACTTTAAAATCAATCCCAAACGTAACTGGTAGTCAGTGTTTGGACCTGAGAACCCGGTGTGATGTGATCAAATTTTCTGGATTTAGTAAGAATCCTGGTGTCAGTGTTCTTTATGAGCTGCAGCTGTCTTATGATCTTTTTGTGAAGGACACTCGGAAGTGTTTTACGTTGGTCCAGTCCACTGCTGTTAAAGACATGAACAAGAGTCTCTAGGTCCTGAAACAAAACTCTGAATTCTGGCAATGTTTTTAAGGTGATTTAGTTATTGCGTTGACACGACTACCGAGCCTAAAGTCTGCCTCCAGAATCATACCCAGATTCCTGACTTGATTTTTAGTTGTTGACCCCTAGAATCAAGCTACGCCTTCACTCTGAGAACTTCATCCTGGTTTCCAAAAGCAATGACTTCAGTTTCCTTCTTGTTTAACTGCCTACAGAAAGAAATGCAGTAACACCCTAGGTGACAAATTAAGCTTTTCTTAGTTGAGAAGGTTTGTTTGTGTTTACATAATCATTTTAATATTAGTTATGAGTCACTGTCTGAGTTATCAAACCACCTCCTGATGTAATAAACTGTCTGTAACAAACACACAAACTCATCCAGGCAAACCTTCCGTTCTATCTCCAGTGATGAGGAAGTACAAAGAAATAAAGTTGCCTGCAGGGAGCGAGGAAACATCCTTCAGCTTGTAGAATCCTGCTGTAGGCTGGAATTAGGTTCCGCATCAGTGGCGCGTTCCTTTCACTGCCGAAAGATGTGAAATGGGTTGTCGCCGAGGTGTCACACACTCGTTTAAACTCGCAGATCAGATGCGGGGTGTGCGATTGTTGCAGTCGCTTCTTTCATCTGCGGCGCGTAGAAGCACGAGCGCTTCACCGATTGCTTTCGCAGCCGCTCTGACAGTTTATCAGAGATGATGAAACTACAGCGCTAAGCAAAGCCGAAACGTGCCGCGGATGGATTACTCGCTTCCATTTACTTCCTGTCGTCGCACTTCTCCGCTTTTCTTTCGGATTAGCTTCTTGTGCCATGATCAAATGCTTTCTTAACTTCTGTTTTTTATCAAATGAAGAAAGGAATTGAAACATGAAAAATAACTTGGCCGTGTTTATATCAAAGCCTTCGCACATGACTGACTTGTTTGTTTGTTTTTTTTGATTACACGCCAACAATTTCAGTGTCGTGTTCTGTATAAGCACATGATCCTGCCCTACAGCGCCTCTTTGGTTAAACCGTGCTATTGCAGGCCCTTGCATAAAGCCATATAAAATCCAATGTCTATGTGACAACAAAATTTTCAATAATGTCCACCAATCAAAATGCTCAAAGTTATTAAGTTCCTTCTGGCTGAAAGGGCTGGGCTAAACCTAAATGAGAGAAAACATCTTACAGTAGAACCCAATCACTTTAACTGTACGCCTTTTACAGACGGGTAGGAAATGTCAATTTGTAGCTAACGTTTGCTACCAGACGAGTTGTGGGCGTGTCGCCAAATTATTCCGATTGAAATCCTCAGCACATGTTCATATTATATATAACATCTTATAAACCGTGAACTAAAATCCAACTAAAATGGTTTACACTTATATATTTTGAGTTTTGAGTTTTTACACGTTTAAGCCGCCACAACTGGAACCTTGGCACTTAGTTTTGTTACTTTTTATGTAGAGTATAGACTCGGCCCACAGTAGCTGCGTTCACATGGACCCTAATGGTCTAGTTGTAATTGGACTATCAGTAAGATCAGTAACTTTATTCTGTGTTTATGTAAACACTGCGTTCGGATGCATTAATTGATTCGATTTGATTGCGATCATTCTGGTTGCAAACAAAGCGTCCATGTGAAAGTAGTTGCTCATCAGGAGGCTTTAGAGAGACGATTTGGCCACTGAATTGTAATGACTGAGCTAATCCTCGTTTTGCTTCCTTTTTTTTTTTTTAGGAGCTGAGGGAAGAAATGCCGTCTATTTTAGCTGATGTTTTCTGTGTATTAGGTGAGTCTGGTTGTCCAGTTTAAATTATACGTGTTATATATATATAAGGGGATGTGGTAGCTCAGTGGTTCATGTGTTGGGCTGCTGAAAAGACAATTAATTTTAATATTTATTCAATAATTATTCAATTTTTTTCAGTATTTTAAAATTTTCATAAATGATATTTTATAAATAGGTGGATAAAATCAATCAAAACGTGTGTGTGTGTGTGTGTGTGTGTGTATATATTATCTACTACTATATATATATATATATATATATAATATATATATATATATATATATATATATATATCTCTATTTGACAATTGTGAAAAGCCGTCCTTGCAGTTAAATTACACTTGTTCATCATTAATCTGACCTAAACATCATCCAACCTAAAATCCTGCAATATTAACATAGCGGATGTGGTACAGCTGAATTTCATTCATACAATGCATAACGGTGCTAATATAGCAGTGGTTCAGTAAATTTACTGTTTACACACATCCTTCTCTTAAACTCAGAAACTATCCCATAATGCACTCCGCAACATATAATAACACTCCCGCCGCCCCCGATTTTATGGAAAAGTTCTATGGCAGACTCCAAGTAGGAGAAGATCTGACACCACCCACTGGAATGTGATCCTGCAGCAAGAAACACGCTGGTGATGCTACAGATGTTGCGCGTTATTAAAATTCTTGCCCTTGCTGACCGCACACATCTTTTCGCTTACGTGCAGATATCGAGACCGGATGTCTGGAGGAGAAACACAAGCGAGATCATTTCACCCAGCTGGTGGGCGCGTGTTTGGTAAGCATCCTTTCTGCCTTCCTTTATGACCGCAGTGCAGCACTGTGTCCATGTCGATGCTTCTGAGTCACCACAGTGTGGCAGTATTGCCTCATCTACAAATGTAAAACCCTCCTCTTTGTGTGTTGTTTATATATATATATATATATATAATATATAATTATAGATATAATATTATAGAATATATATAATGCTCAGCTTTCCCCAAGTACTGCAAACAGCCAAAGGCTTGCGCGCCCCTTGGCGTAATCATTTGCCAGCAGTGCGATCAAACTCGGGATTGCTTTGATATAAAGAAATCATTTGACCTGATAAAAAAATCTCTAAAGCTGAGCATCTCTGTTTTTTCCCCCCTCTGGAGTCATACAGTATTCTTAAACGATAAATTAGTTCAGCCAAAAAAATCAGACATCAAAGAGACTTTTAAAAGCTGGCAGTCGGACGGTTGTTTAACGTACGTGATTTAGCTTTATTTATTTATTTTATTTTTTATTATTTAGCAGCTTTTATTGATGCTTCTGATGTTTTTGTTTCAGTAAATAAAAAAAAAAATCCTTCCTGTTACATGTCTCTAACCACATGTCCCATCCCACCAGTGTTCGTTTCTGACGCCATCCTGAAAGAGCGGCTCGACCCCGACACGCTCGAGTCCCTCGGCTTGATCAAACAGGCCCAGCAGTTCAACCAGAAGATTGTCAAAATCAAGACCAAGCTGTTGTGAGTGATTTTAAACAAGCAATTATCAAGCTGTCGCCGCCGCCATATTGTGCGCTGCGCGCGGGGTTAAAAAGCTCCTTATTGTTTTCTATTTGTAAATGCAGACATAATAAAGCACGCGAAGGCTATGTGTGTTTTCTAAAATCTAATTACACACTATCTGTGGTCCTAATCTCGACGCTAAGGGACACATACTCATGGCCATGAAGATTAGTTAGTTAGTATTACCCTATGCTGCTTTGATGTTTTTGGCCATTTTTAGGTCATTTAACCCAAAGATTATTAGTGTGGAGGGGTAACAAGTTCTACAACAGTGTGAATGCATCATAATGTTTTCCCGCCTGCTCTGTTAGGATGTTTAGATATATTGATTAAATATCTTATATCGATGATGATAAATTATTTTACATGATTGTTATTAGGGCTATGTTTTAGCAATGCATATTGCAATCCATCAACAATGTAGCTAAAATCCAACAAATACAGATATGGAATGCTTTTGAGACGATGACCGTATGTGTCAGCGCCATCTACAGGAGCGGATGTAGTCGTTTAAGACACACTAGGGGTTTTAATTAATTGTTAATGTAAACTTGGTTCACATTTACAGCATTTGGCAGACGTCCTTATCTCTTTTATACATGAGCAATTAGGGGTTAAGGGCCTTGCTCAGGGGCCAAACAGTGGTAGCTTTGTTGAGCTTCTTCGGGCTGATAGTCTAACACCTTAACCATGAGCCACCACTTCCCCTGATTTAGGCGTAGTGGTTAGGATCTAGGGTTAGTGGTTGGGGATGGGTTTAGTTGTGAAAGTTTTAAATCATATGAAATTACCCTTCAGAATACAAGATAAAGCTTGAACTCTGGGGGATTGTGTAGTTTGGTGATATTTTTTTGATCTCTTTAATTTGTAATGATTTTTGACTTTGCAGTTTCTCTTTAA
>VCAZ01000038.1:665000-849387 GCA_005784505.1 Bagarius yarrelli | reverse complement strand
TATCTTATATCGATGATGATTAAATTATTTTACATGATTGTTATTTAGGGCTGTGTTTTAGCAAAAGGACGACAGGATACGATACATATCACGATAACATATTTCACGATACATTGCAAAGCAATGCATATTGCAATCCATCAACAGTGTAGCTAAAAATCCAACAAATACAGATATGGAAGTGCTTGTTGAGACGATGACCGTATGTGTCAGCGCCATCTACAGGAGCCTGATGTAGTCGTTTGAGACACACTAGGGGTTTTAATTAATTGTTAATGTAAACTTGCGTTCACATTTACAGCATTTGGCAGACGTCCTTATCTCTTTTATACAACTGAGCAATTAGGGGTTAAGGGCCTTGCTCAGGCGCCCAACAGTCGTGGCTTGGTGGAACTGGGAATTGAACCCACAATCTTCGGGTTGGTACCTTAACCATGAGCCACGACTTCCCCAACTGACTCGAATCAGTTTAACGTAGAACATTTAAATAGATATGTATCGATACTTAGTTAGAAAATCGCTACACTATTGTAGAGAAATGATCGAGATAGTTAGCTGTGTCGATATTTTTACACAGCCCTATTATCAGTTGTGTTTTGAGAATGGTTTTTTTATTGATGTTTTTTTTTTTTTTACATTGTTCTATATGAAAAACCAGTCCGAATGTCTGTCTTAAGAAGAACGATTGCAGTGTCATTATTGCAGAAACTAACCTCTGGAACCAGAACCAAAACAGAACAACTGTAGTCTAAACATACATACGTGGCTCAGTGTGTCTTCTGATAAGTGTGAAACTTTTCAGAACATTTTGTACAATTATCAGATGATAACATAACGCGTAGGAGGTTAACAAATGTCTCTTACACACACACACACACACACACAGAGCACAAGAACAATACAGGATATAAAAATGTGAATTCGGTCAGTCGTTTCAGATGAAAACATGCTGGATTTCCTACGTCTGATGATGATGATGATGATGAATAGGTACATATAAAGTTGCATAAAGCTACAGAATAATGTCCTGTGGTAAGATCCTTATATTACCGGTTGTTTGGTTAAACTTATTTCCTCATTCTGCCTTCGGGACCCACGTTTGAGCACTTTTGCTTCCTCAGCTGAAAGTAAGCCGTACTTGCACTGTGGGATTGTTGCTCATCAGACCGTAGGATCTTCATCATGTCAGACTGTACGGCAGTCCATAACGCGAAAAAAAGTGACGCACACAATTGGTGACTAGCTCAGTAATCGGCGTTATCCTGCTAAATACTAGCTAGCAAAAAAATACAAACATAAAAGCAATATCTTTACCAGTAATTTTGCTAATGGCAAACAGGGGTGGGTCAAATGGTGAAGGTGCTGAATTGCTGATCTGAAGGCCAGAAACACCTGGGTTCAAGCCCCACCACCGGCAAGCCAACCACTGTTGGGTCCTTGATCAAGACCCTTAACCCTTCCTGCTCCAGGGGCGCTGTATCATAGCTGACCCTGCGCTCTGACCCCCAACTTACTAAGATGGGATATGTGAAAAATGCATTTCATTGGCTCTGTACACGTACCTTACACAATGACAATGACAGTGAATATTATTATTATTGTTATTATAAATATTATATTTCTTACTGTTCTGGCCACAAGCCTTGTTTTTAAATTTTTTTCCCAGGTGGCCTATAAAGGTTTGCCGCTCCTATTAGTTCTTGGTTTAACGTAAGTGGGGTAACATATGACGTAAGTCTTTTACGTAAATCTTCTGACTGCCAGAATTTCATCTGGAAAAAACGATCACGAAGACCGTTAATCGTCTGTCGGTGGTCATGCTATCAAAGACGACAGATTTTAGTGTGGGACTATAGAAAAACGTAAAAATGTGTCTCGGACGAACAAATCCTGGCCAAAATCGCTCAGTTTTATTGCGGCTTTAAAAAGATGGAAAAGGTTAGAATAGTGAAAATGTCTTTTCTTCTTTGTGTTGCTTTCTATCTGCACCAGTTTAACACACCGACACGAGCCTCTTGCCCCACCTCACGTAATGCGTAATGTTTGAGACCTTACAGTTTATTTAGTGTGAAACCCTTATGTAGTGACTGGAGTTTAGCGCTGGTATCTTGGCAGTCCTGGGATTTGAACTCTTTCGTTAGTGGTCCGTAATATTTACACAAATCACTCAATTTTTATATTATCAGTTTTTTTTTGTTCTGTCCTTTTGTAAATTTGTTACCTTATCCAGATCGACATAATCCCCCCCCCCCATCTGTCTTAGCTCTTGAAAGTTACGGCCTTTGCTCAAGAGGCCCACGTGTTTCAACTTAATCCGCCGTCGATCCCATGATCCTCCGATCAGACCGACACCGTAACCCCTGCATTTGTAATTTAATTATTTATATTCTGGAGGATCCTACTGATTAGTTAGTGCAGTAGGGTTATAATCTATACATTTTGATCACCCTATAGATTTTATTACTGTAATCCTGTAATCCAGGGTGGCTCAAATGGTTAAGGTGCTGAGTTGCTGATCTGAAGACCAGAAACACCTGGGTTCAAGCACCACCTCCGGCAAGTCAACCACTGTTGGGTCCTTGATCAAGACCCTTAACCCTTCCTGCTCCAGGGGCGCTGTTATCATAGCTGACCCTGCGCTCTGACCCCCAATTACTAAGATGGGATATGCGAAAAATGCATTTCATTGGCTCTGTACAGTACCTTACACAATGACCATGAAGTGAATATACTTATACTTAATCGTGCATTGTGTTGCTGTTAAGCATGCGAGTTCTTCAGATTACGCCGCTGCCGCTTAAATCTTTTCACAAAAGCCTGAGCGCAAAAAAAACCCCCAAAACTTTTTGTAGCTTTGCTTTGGTTTAATTTTTGATTAATTTTCGGTCCAGCCTCCTCCCCCTTTCCTTCCTCCTCCTCTGATCAGTAGAGTTTTGTCAAAGGCCGTAATAGGGACTGGTGAGAGTTGTGCTATTTAAATTATGCAACTTGGTATGAAACTTAATGCTCGTATAGTCTGAAATTGCATTAAGACCAGTGATGCGTGGAATAAGGTACACTCAAAGTAACTAACTCGTTTACACTGGGATTTTTATTTTTAATCGGATTTATTTATCGCAGCTCTTATTGATCCGATTGGAATTTTTCAGGTTGGTTTTTTTTTTTTTTCTATTCTAGTTGAGATGTTGACATGGAGCGTTTCTATTCTGATCAGACTTTTAATCGAGTTTTTATGGGAATGCAGTGCTGCATGGAAACGGAGCTGCCGTCTGTTATAAAAGGTTTCTAAGGGCTATAAGAATGTTACTTCCTGGTGCTAAATGTCTGCTAGTTTGGTACATGGCTACTCGAGACGGATGTTATTGCTCCGACTTTCAGCTTCACACTGACTTGTCAGACACAGGAAGTGTTCGAAAATAGAATGTGTTTTTTTTTTTTTTTTTTCGTCTGCGTGTTACCGTTCGATCCGACGACCGCGAAGATCTCTTAACTTTTTTGATGTATTGTATTGTATTGTCTTCTGATGCTTCCTTCTCCAAAAGCGCCGCTTTGGTGTGTGCGAGTGTCAGGAAAGTGCTGCAACTCTGTAATTTGCCCGCCACCTCATTTTCTTTTCCACACAACGCACTCCACAGGGCTTCCACTGACAATGATTAATTTCACGCCTTCGTGTCGGGCTGTCTCTTCGAGTTCTTATCAATGTAGTACGGGAAGACTCGCTTACCTCTCTGAACAGGGGTCCCTGATTGTCGTTTGCCTCCGTACCCCACGCGCGAGCACACCCGCTTACCGTTAGCTCTGCCGAGATCGGTGGAGAAATTAATTTCTCTAATCATTCGTGCTTCAGCTCTGCTTACAAAACTGTTTTTTTTTTTGGTTTTTTTTGGTTTTTTTTGCCCAAAGACAATAGACTGCGTCGACTGTAACTGATGAACTTCCCGTTTGCGAAACAGAGTCGTGTGGATTTAGTTTTATTTAAGCCGCTTGCATTCGCTGCCCGCTGAAGCGCACCAGGAAAAAGTTGAACGGCCATTATACTGAAATAGACTGATAAACCGACACACTAAAACCACCGGCAGGTGACATGACCCTCATTGATTAGCTCATTACAGTGACTTTGGTGGTGACTTCAAGCTGTTGTTCTCGCACAATGTGATTATCGGACATTGAATTGCTTTAGCATGAAGAAATTAATGTCAAACCTGTAATGAATTTAGAAACTGATGTTGCTTAAATGCATCTGGTCACAGAACGTCCTGTATAAACAGTGGTAGCACAGCGGTTAAGGTCCGTGGAAGCCCTTACTTGATTAGGTAAACATACACTTGACAAAGTAGATAAAAATAACCTTTTTCAATACGATAGCTTGGTATAATTAAGCTTTTGCTAACTTTGTGTGGTTTATTACTCCCAGTCTGAGCAAAACTATGTTTGTAGTAAATGGCGCCATTTGCCGGGTAACAATTACAGCCAATCCGATTACTTTACCTGCAAGTGCTGTTGTTGGCTTGTCTAGTCTGCATGATTGTCGCTAGGAAGCGATGCTCAATGTGACTGTGCGAGCACCGTGTTATAAAATTAGTCCCCGGGAATAAAGGAAAAAAAATAAATGCATATAATGACAGATGGATAGCCCGCATAAAAATTACAAAAGAATCTAAGACAAATAATAAAAAACAAAGGTCTCTTAAAGTATTGAAAACAAGAAAAATAATCGACTACAAACGAAAGTTTTGTTGGACCCCATGCAGGGACGACGGGGTTTGGTTTTTACTGTTGTCATTAATGTCTAAATAAACAAACGGAAGGGGGAAGGAAGGAAGGGAAGGGAAAAAAAGGGGGAAAGGAAAGGAAAAATCATGCGTCTATGCTTTTGTATCTGTCCTACTTATACACAGGCAAGAATTCAAGCCTGTCGTGAGAGAACTAATGCATAACGGCCACACTATTAACATGAGTACGGGTTCAAAATCCCAGGGTAATCTGCTCAGGAAACTCACCTGAGCGCCATGGTTGTTCCGGCTTGAAAGACAGGTGGCAAGTCGTTAAGTAGGGAAAAAAACCAAGAGCTCTTTACCGGAAACGCCACTAAGAAAAACGCAAAAAACCAGTGCACAAAGACAATCACACTTGCGTTTGCAATTGCCTTGTATTAATCTCCGACCAATCGTGCATACTTCCGTTCCTGCGAATGCAGACCCTAATGTTCTCTACCCTTGCCTGTAAGGGGGGAGGGACAACCGACCATGCGTTAAAGTTACAAAATCAGTAAGCAGAAAAGTAAATATGTCTCTGATGACAAAACCACACTCAGGCGAGTAAGCAAATCAGGGCGGTGAATTCCTGTGATGACACGCAAACTTAGTCTAAAAAAAAAGGCCATTAACTCCATAGTGGATAGAACAACCATTAGAACATGATTGTGGTTGTGGAGCGGTATGGGGGTAGGTTAAACCAGAGTAAAGTCGGGGGGGTACCCGCAATTAAAATTTATATTTATAGAACAATAAACGCAATACTGATTATGAATGTGGTATCAAATAACCGATAATCGACCTTCAACGGACAAGGGCAAGATATATATATATAGAAGGAAGATGGAGAAAAAAAGTTAAATTAGAATTATTTTAATTCTGTTAGAATATATAGAACACATTATTATAATAACATTTGTTCATAATGGGAATATTAACTATATTACAATGAACAAGCCGTATTCATAAACAACCGCTAATCTTCCTACAATTAGGGTAAATAAGAAGGACTGACCGCTAGACACAAATTAAGAAAATTGCAGATCAAATACAAACTGCACGACAATGTCAAAGTGAATGTTTTTTTTTTTTTTTTGAGAATATATTAAAACAATCACAAATCGGGGTGGTACACCGTGGTGGTCTCCCGAACTGGGTGCCCTCGGATTTCCAAAATGGCGAATTTCATAAATATCACTCTCTTTCGATGTGGTTAAATGGCCGTTAGATACGTCCCACAATTGAGCAAGTACGTGTTGAAGAGGCGGAGGTAACGATTCTTCATAATGGGTAAAAGGGTACATCAGCTAAAGCAAATTAAGGTTACGGTTTCACAATGGCGAAGGTAAACATGTTGTCCTGTCACAAAACCAGTCTTATTTAATATAATTTCACACGCCACACAGAGAGGTAGCACATTATAATAGATCGTGGCGAAAAAAAAAAATAAAGGGGGCGACTTAAAAAAACCAGATATTCGTCAAAACGAAGGGCTTAAGACTTGGTGGTGGGTTAAAATCCGCTGAATAAAAATATGTGAGTATGCGGGGATCCGGAAAATCTCTAATTAAAAAAATGCTGCTAAGGCATTCCGCATACCGATTCTCGGCAAAAAAGGGAAACTTTAACGTCATTAATGTATTATTGTTATACTTTTTCTGTGCGAGATTTTTCGAAAGGGTGGTGAGTACCAAACACCAGGCAAAAGATCGGGGAAAAAGGTGTGTTCAGGAACCTCATTGGTATGGAAAAATTGGAACAGTGCCGTTACCAGTTAAAGGGAGAGGGGGGAAAAACGGGCAATGGGAAAGACAAATAGTGTTTATTTACCTCTTATCAAGTCGTACATGGTTTGAGACGGAACCAGAGCCCGCTGTGCCCACAGGGTCCTTGGCTTGTAAGTTCAAATCCATACAGGTGATGGGGTGGGACTATTTATAATTTTGGTCCTTGTGTGACCCGTGAAAGAAGGAAACCGTTGCACGGAAGCAGAGTATAATTTGGTCCAAGGTAGCATTACTAAGACATTTAATCGATATAACAGCTTTTAATAAGAAATCTTATAGGATGCGGAAGTCAAAAAATCTAACGTTCTGGGAGCTCGAACAGCATAATTCCTCCGGTCATAAAGTTTACATAATTTATATTGTACACTATCTAATAATTAAAAGGGTGCTAATAGTGGGTGCCGGTCACCCGGGGAGCAGGGGGTGCGGGTCATTGGGTGGTGGCTCAACATGCAGACCCGAATAAAACTGAATGTGGTCCTTTACCATGTCTCACAACACACGTACTTCAAACTTTCTCCCATCTTCCCAAAAATGGTTTATCAAACCTCCACTGTCCCCACCCCGAAGAAAATAAATTAAAATGGTATGATTCTAATTATAAATTGGAATCGGTAAAATAGGGTAATAAACATGTTACTGAATTCTTATAAAAAAATTCATAAATAGACAGTCAGTACAAACATTTCAGCCGATCCGAACTCAATCACTTCCAAACGATCTTGGTAACGTGATCATAAAAAGGCCGCACTTACCCCGTAAACTAGTATTGAAAATAAACACATCATTTGCATTATGATGGATGCGATGATATTCGCTGCAATAGCACTTTGAAAACCATAACATGGCTGAGGTGATGCAGACAGCAAAAAGACTATACTTAGGAAATACGAAAGAATTAGCATGGTGTAATTTACTAATATACACACGGTCTGGATTTTACAATGTCTGTGCAACATCAGATGCCGGACAGTGCGAGAGCACGAAATATCGGGGCAGATGCTTAAAATGCAACTGTGAAAGAAGCTTCAGCTCCCGTACTTGGAAGCGGAAAAAAAACCGAACTATTTTAATACTAGGAATTCAGCTATTAGGATATTAACTCAGATCATTCTTGTTTATATCCTAAAAGGCTTTTTTGTATGATTGAGTTTAAATCTGTGTATAAATTGATTGTTGTGCAAGTGGTTTAGACACGTGATCGGTGCACATGACAACGCCGGGCATAAAAAAAAATTGGGAATGTTTACTCGGATCCAGGAACACCAACGGAGCACAACGCCGTACGGATCCCATCTGAGGGAATACCATTGCGGCTCAAAAAAAAAAAACACACTAGGGGGCAACCGACTGAATACCAGCAGCAAGTCATCCTTCTGGCCCATCGGAGGATCTGCTAGTGCATGTTACGTGGAGCGTGGTTTAAATTCATAAGACAACTAAGGTCTCAACCGTAAGTAAGTAAAGTTAGAATTAAAAGTAAAATTAATCAAACTTATATATTGGCTACAGACATTTTTTTCCCACCCAGACCCAACCCCATACCATGATTTATATTCTAACCAATATTCTATCTATCTATCTCTATCTATCTACTGTCGTCTGTCTACCATTTGTCTAAATACATTTTCGATCCTGCCCATATTTTATGCTCATCTACTAAACCTAATCTATGGGTAAGGGTGATCATGATGCCTCATATCTTCTCTACCTCTCTAAACTACTACCTGGAATATTGGGGAGTCTATAACATTTTCCATCCCATGCAGTAACATATTTGTCTATTCTGAAACTACCTATCCAACAAATATTTTAGTGTATTAATTACAAATTAGTAAAGATTTGAAGTGTCTCGTCCTGTCCTTAAATATAGTAGATACAATTTTAAAGTATGATACAGCGATGGTGTGGTTTTTCACAAAGACCCCAGGGACACTCACAATAACCTTAAATATTTCCACCACATTTTTGGCTCTAGCTTGTCCCGCTGATTCCCCGCATTCTGGAAGAGCACAAAAGGGAGATCCTTGGGCCAATACAGATCGCCCGCAAGCTCACCATGTGGTGGTGCCGTCCGAGAAGAGCGACGATAAAGAAAGGAAAAGTACAAGAAGATTAAAAGAATGAAAAGGTATTCATGTTTCCTCATGCTGTTGGTCACGCACGGGGGTTGTCCTGATAGCCGGGGGGATACCCTTCTGCTTGTTGTGCTGTGTGTGTGTGTGGTGATGTGTGCGCTGTTTCACTCAGCTCTCCTGATAATAATAACTCGGATTGTTATACTAATTAGCTTGGTGAAAATGTTTGATAATAAATAAATTACAATCGTACTTAGTAAAAAAATCCTCCACAGTTAAACTTTTTTTTATTTTAAGATCATTTAATACGATATCATTGAAAAAGTGGAATATGGGCCACAGGGTGTTGGAATCAACAGAAAGCTTATGTCCCACACTTGTCGAGTGGATAAGGTATGTGGGGGCGACAAAAATTCCAAGTATTTTTTTATTCATTATGACTATTTTTTTTTACAGAAGGCCAAAATGCTCTTATAATACTAAGTGTCCTTTTGTATGTGCGTAGATATGGTGGTGTGGGCAGAAGAAAACCACTAATATGTGTGAACACTAAGACATCATATAAGTCCCCCTGCTGTAGCGATGTTGGTGTAAATTTACAATCTAGTTCGAGGGGCAAAGTCGTTGTTCACAGAAATAACCTCGTTACACAAGTGACCGCTTTGGGGCGGTCGAGATAGGTTTGCTTTGGATTTTGATTAACAGGGCACTAAACTTAATTACCGGGTATTATGTGCTAAGCAACTAAGATAATGCTTACGCCTACCTTAGCACTGGAATGCGGACAGGGGGTATATAAGACACACCAGGAAACCTACATAGTGATACATAGAAGAGGTAAAGAAAACATTTTTGGTTTGGGCATGGGGCCCGGAAAAAGAAAAGTCATAATAAATAAATTGGTGTGAATGCAGGGTAGAAAAAAAGGTGGTTGTAAAATAAAGTAGCATCTATAGAGAATAACAGTATCATTAAATATAAGAACTGAATATATAGGATAGGGAGTGGTCCCTAATTGTAGAAATTCAGGCAAATAGAAGCATGGTATAGATATAAAAATATGTAAGTGTGTGTTAAATGGAAAATGAATGGTTTAGGTGGTAATTGTGTGGTGTTTGTAATATAGTATATATATTGATGGTGTGCACAGAAACAGTTTCTCTGGAGTATAGATAATGGAGACGGTTATATATAAGTTTTGACTTGGGTAATATATTTAGACCAAAAATTAGAATAGATCGAATTCACCTGCCGGTCCCGGGGGCTGTGAGGATGTGTTATACAACATTCTTGATAATTTGTACTGGCAACAATTAATGCAATAATAAAACGCGATCGCAAACAAAAAAAAGGAGTCCGGTGTTAAGGGAATATCAGCGCCTAACTTTACTATACTTAAGGATTCGTGGCGTCGCGAGTTCGTCTTTAGTTCAATACAACTTCAGAGATACAGGGTGGTTGCTAGCGAGCGAGCAACTGCGGGATAATAGGTCTGGAGGTTGTTTTTTTGAAAAAAATTTATAGGGTGCTATACAGAACGTAAACAACCCGCACCAATGTAACAGAACAATCACCGGGGGGGGGGGGGGGAGACTCATTAAAGCCTGCGCACGCTCGTCAAGCATAAGGTAGTGCAACTGCAGCAGAATGGCGGGGTTGGCAAACGATCACACCGATGACAGACCGGCTCGGGGCATCGCCCACAAGAGGGATTGGGGGAGCAGCTAATGGCAGTCATAGTGCAGGACAGGACCAAAAAAAACGCGAATATGAAGAGCGTACAGTACGAATCAAGTTACGAAGCAATGGAAATTGGGGGGGCGGAAAAAATCGTGTTCAACTAGCAGAGGAAGTGCTCTCAAGCTGCGGTGTTAATTTGTCCGCAGGTGCGTGGCGGGAGGTGTGGCAGTTGGTGGTGTGTCTTGTGCTGTCGGGGGCCAGAGGTGCCGATGTAGTTCGTAATAGAGGGGGTGTAATAAAAAGAAACTGCAGTCGCCAAGCAATGGCTCGATGCAAAGGCGTCGTAAGCGGCGATCTATTCGTATTAAAGGTGGGTAATAGGGTTAGCCCAGAGACATTCACCCACGGGCCGAGACAGACTAGTAGGGTATACACACGCATCAGGTCTGGGAGATAGACCCGGTGTGAAGGTGTGTGTAGTTTCGCAGCCGTACCGTGTCACTGTTAAGGGCCTGGAAAAGCGGGTAAGCGCCGGGATGGATCATAGGCAACATGGTCTGAGCTGGTTGTAAAGTCGAAGGTCCTCAGCACACACATGCTGAGCATAATGGCGCTTGTGGATGGTAACCAACATGTAACATCTCGGTCCTCGTCACCGAAAAGTCTGCTCATTTCGGAACGGGAGGGGGGGGGGAGAAAAAAAAAAAAAAGAAAAAAGAAGGGAAAAGAGGGAAAAAAGGAAAAAAAAGGGTCGGGGGGGGGGGGAAGGGAAAGGGAAAAGAGAAAAGAGAGGGGGGAGGGGGAGAAGAAAGGGAAGAAAGGAAAAGGGGGAGGGAAGGAGGGAGGAAAAAAAGGGAGGAGAAGAAGGGGGATCTGCAGGGGGCCAAATCCTAAGTAACCAGGACACTGGGTGTATGAATAAGTGCTACAGGAGGGTACGAACTGCGGTACAGAGGCTATGACTGCGCACGCTAAAAAGAATACCTCAATGTGACCAAGAAATAGCCACCGTGTATTACGGCGCGACAACCGGTCGGGGAAGGGGCGAATACAATCCATAGAACGTAAGTAGACACAAGTATACAAACAACGAAAATAGACTCCACTCACCATGGGTGCCTCTGTTAGGCCACATAATTCGGGTGACTACCAAAAAAAACAACACAAACACACGCGCAAAGCAAAGGGAAAGCACAACATGGGGCATTCCGTACACAGGGCCGCGCGCGGGGGTGAACAGAAACACAAACATCTCACATGTTGGACGAACCTTGAGAAGTATCAAGGACAAGCACAAATAGTTATTATTGTTGGAAATAAGACGGTGTGGTTGGCGTGGAATAAATTGTAGGTAGCGTCGGGTAAAAGCACCATTTCTTGTAATTTCCTGATTTTAGGTTTTAGTCACCATAAAAAAAATGTACCAATATCAAAATAATATCCAAATATTACAAATATTACACTAATATTAGGCGCAGGTATCACCAATAGGTAAGCGAATAGTCATATACTAGTGTGGTATAATAGATTAAATAAGTTACATAATAGTAGTTACCCCGGGGGGGGAGAAAAGTCAAATTTTATCACAAAACATTCGCAGAGTATCATTAAGCACTATTAGCATTTATATCAATATTAAACATATACCAGAATAAAAGTTGCTAATAGTGGAGACGTTTTACAACATGAGGTTATATAATTAATGCAATATCATTGCTTGTAACATCTTACAGAATCCCAATATTTCACATATAAATTGTACAGAATAATCCATATTACTACTAAATATAAAAGAAATATCAATATCCTAAGAATTACGTACATATACCACATATTCAAATATTACCATATCACGCATTATCAGTATTACATATAGTAGAACGTCATTGGGTGAAAATATAAGGTACAACAATCATAAACTATTAGCAATATCAAAAATAGAAATTACTAATATGCACCAGTTCAAATCCACGCATTATCAATATCACACAAATATACCAAATAATTACCAAATCATTATCAATATTACAAAATAATTAAAAAATTACTATTACTAAGCAATATCAAATATCAATAAATTACACCATAATATCACATATACAATAAAATGTTATACTACCATATTACCAATATTCCATATCATATAATCAATATTACGCAGTATTACTAATTTAAAATAATTATCAATACTACCAATATAACCAATATTAAAAAATATCACCATATCAGTACCAATAAATCAATATCAGCAGTATTACTAATTTAAAAATATTATCAATACTACCCTAATTAATCAGTATACCAATATTACTAATTTAAAAATATTATCAATACTACTAATATTACCAATATTAAAATATCACCATTATCAGTATAATCAATATCGGCAGTATTACTAATTTAAAAATACTATCAATACTACCAATATTACTAATTTAAAGTCAAGAAAAGCCACAAAACACATTAATTGGCGTTGTCGTTGCAGGGCCGGGGTCCCCAAAGGCGCTAAAGGCAGCGTGTTAAAGCTGCTGAAGAACCGGCAAGCTCTTCCCCCTGTCGTCGAGAGTTTTGAGGATCTCTCCAGGGGACGTGTTCACCATGCTGGGCTACCTGGGCCCACCCACACTCTCCCACGATCCCATTCTCTCTTCGCCAAAATCGTTCGTCTGGGGCAAGAGCTTTATGAAAGAGGTAAAAACCGAGTATGGAATAAGCAGACAATATAGCATAATAGAGCATTAATACACACTATATAACGCAAACTTGTTGAAACTTGTTGAAGAGGTTGAAATTATACACAGTATGGAACGTGTGATCATTAAAAACATAAAAAAAAAACGAGTTTACTTATTTAGCACAGGTTTTCAATGGTTCCCTCTAAAAGGAACCAATTGTTTATTTTAATCATGCTACATTGTTTACTGTGTGTTTTAATAATTAATCAGATAACGAAGTCTAATATAATAATTCTATTACACTACTAATGAGACCGATTCTTAATTATAAGGAATTTTTTTATCCACTATTAGGAGCTCCTTGATGCGAAAAGTTCCTAAAAACTAAAATGTTATTAACAAATTTAACTTGGATGTCTTGTGTAAAGGCAAAATCGCACCAATAATGCGTGATTAGAAATGGCTTTATTGATCGTTTAGCTTTTTCAGACTTTTGGTTCGTGACTGCTGTATGTTTAGAAAATCAGTAAAAAAAGCCAGTAGGGACCGCAACTAACGATTATTATAATTGGCGAATAATTAGCGATAATCAGACCAGTCTATAAATCATATCAGCTTTTTTCTAGCTTGTGCTTTTTTTGAACAAAGGCCATACTGTTATATTGCTAATATTTTTTTCTTTTTTATTTAGTTTTTATTTATGTATTTTATTATTTTTTATTGTTATTCACTAATTATTTCAAAATAAATAGTTAAATAATAATAGTATATCAGCCGCCTCCTCGCTCCTGTTGTACTACTTTTTCATTTTAAAGCATGAATGAAAAAAAAAAGGACGTAGCCGCGATTTTATATACGATTTTAGCAGATTTTATTTGTAGTTTTGTCGTTACTGTGCCTTTCACTCCCGAGTTCTGAATTACAGTCTTGGGCTACAGCGCCACACTGGTTAAACTAGGTTATTGCAGGCTTTTACATTAAGAGAAGTTATACGCGACATTGATTAAAAGATTGTCGTATAATTTCTACTGATGTCACCAGCGCTACGAAAACATAAGATTACCATAGCAAACGATTTAACTTGCACCTGTTAAATAGATTCAATTAAATCAATTAATTAATATAAAAAATAAATTACATGTAACGGTTTTCTTGCTTTTGCTTTTAAACGAGATTTTTTTAAAAAACTTTTGTGTGTGTTGATTTTCACCACTTATTAACACCACCTAAACCCCAATTAATCAGTAAATAGAGATGAAGGTAAACAAGGAGAAGCAAAGATCCTTAAATTAAAGAAACTAAACACAGATGAGGGGTTATTCTTTTTTTGGATAAAGTTAAACATTAAGATAATTTCATAAGAAATGAAAATCTGTTTTATTAATATTATAAAATGTTTCCTATTTTACTTTAACATTTATTCTATATTAATTAAAAAAAAAAAAACATCCTAGCTTCTGGTTTGAATCCTTCTGGTTTGCTTTATTTTTCTGCATCTGTTCAGCATTTATTGGCGTGTAATAAGAAGGTTTAATTTGTTTTGGGTGCTGGACGCACTGCTTACTGTTTAATTGCCTTGCACTGTTATGCTTATTGCCTTGGCTTATGTTATGACAGGCCCGTTTGTTTACCAGCGTTTCCCCCTCATTGTCACCGTGCCCTGTTGCTAATGGCTTAGCTCCGGCACGCTAATGGCGCTATTAATTGTTTACGTGAGGACATAACTCCTGCTGTAGAGCATATTGTTATTACACAGACCAACAGTGAAGCAAGGAGAGTTTTGAACGACATCAGAATCACTCCAGGACAGGAAAACCACCAAGTCAACCACTCATCTGTAACAGTCCAATTCTTTTCCCAGCGATTTTTGGATCATTCCTAAATAGAGCTGCAACAATCGGGTTCTTTTGACAGTCAGTTATGCAGCAGTTAATTAGAACGATTAATTGATTGATTGTCGATTATTTCAGCTCATGAGCAGTTATAAATATTGCATCCGATGAATAAAACAAGGAAGTTATTTCAACTTTTGCAAACGTTAATGCTATTACTGTTTTTATTTCCTTCAGTTATTTATGTGCATTAACTAATAGTACTATTCAAAATCAGTTCTAATCCAGGCAACGTGATCCCCTTCTGTTTGGACTGCTTGATCAACGGAAGTCATTATTGCGCTTCAGCGCCGCGCTGGTTGCACTGTGCTATTGCAGGTCCTTACATTACGTCAGTGGGTCTGGAACTTTTAGAAAAACATCACCACCCAACCACCCGTTTTGGTGTATTCTTATAAAATTCTCCTGATTTCACACTGGCCTTTCCAAACTCCTGGCTTTCCCCAAAGCAGCGGTTCCCGACCTCCAAGGGACCTTCAGTGAGCCCTGTGGGCGGCTGTGTCATATTTTACATGATTATATTGCTTATAAGATAATTTTATCCATGGTCCTCTGGTTGACCAAAAAATTGACAAATTTGTATTTTGTCCTCCACAAAAAAGACGTCTCGCTGATTGGACTTCAGGAGCTGACCCAGGTGAAGATGCTCCCAACAATTCGGGTTGCAGTGCTAGCAATACTGGAAACACGAAATGCAGGAAGTACCAAGAGCGATAATATCATTAACTGTGGAGGGGGGCACTAAAATATTTTCTTGGGTAAAATGGGGTCTCGGACAAAAAATGGTTGGAACCATAAAGTTTGGTCCCCTTTTTCCAGTTTGGGAACCACTGCATTTCGCCATATGACTTTTTGGCAACAAATATTACATTTTGTTATTGTTGGTAAAGGTCGGCTGCACAGATCAGTCATATTTCTGACTGACTTTATAGTTTTAGTACGAAACTAAATGGATGGAAACGGTTGACTTTTTTTTTTAATGTCTTGTGGTTTTCCAAAAAAAACACTTATTCGTTTATTATTAGCCTCAGGTTATATGGTGCAGCTGCCACAGAGGTCCCAGAGAATTAGCCGTTGCCCTACAAACAATTGCCTATTGAAACTAGTGCCTTAGTTAAATCCCTGCAATTAGTTTTACAGCTGGAACAGCTGTCGGCGCCGCCGTCGAGCTCGTCAGCACCTCCTAGACAATCAAGAGCTCACCAGCAGTGTAAGATGAGAATAGCCCTGTTCTTCAGACTGATCAGTGTCGAAGCAGCTCTTTGGTCGGTGGTCAATAGAAGCATCAGCATTCCAGTGTGAGACTCGGTATAATTAGGCTTGTTTCAGTGGTGCTCCTGTGTAACGCAGCAGAATCAGTAGGGATGTAGTGCTGTAAACCTGTATTGATCTGCATTTGAATGATCTCTCTCTCTTTCTCTCTCTTTCTCCTTCTGCCCCTTTCCTCCCCTCCTTCCTTCCTCTCTGCTTGATAGTACCAAAGTGAAAGCAAGCAGGATGCCAAGGAGAAAATGGTAAGTCATGGGGACATAAAGGGAACTTATGAAGCATGCAGCGGGGGGGAACAAAGGCACCGTGGTCGTTTCAATGAATTCAAGCAGAAGTGAGGAGCTGAAGGCGATTGGGGGTGGGTGGGGTGGGGTTGCAGCGGAGGAACGAGCATCGGAACAAAAGCTTGGAGCAGAATGAACTCCATCATATTGAAGATGCTGTGATCACGCTCCATCATGATGCCTATTTATCCATCTGGCTTGTCATATCACACACACACACACACACTTCCCATCACACAGCTGCTTCAAGGACAGAAGAAAAATCCCTTTTTTTTTATCTCTGGCTTTGGATTCTGCTCTGATTGCGTCTGCAAATGTGCGAATTGGGCCTGATTATTGAAACACACACTGCGTATAGGCTATTTGGAGGAAAAAAAAAAAAAAAGACATATGGCTGAGCTATCCAACCGTGATCCTGATGCGGCTGCAATGGGCTATATATGCACACTGTCTTCCGCTCAGTCACTTCTCAGTCTAGCGTCTGTAGCAATTATGGTATTTCTCACTCGGTTGCTCAAAGATCTGTGTAGTGTTACGGTCGACACGTGAGGCAAATGATCCAAACACTGTTATACATCCACATCTAAGAAGGAGACGGGCATCAATCTGCAGGCACAATTATCCACGTTCACACAAGATTTGGAAGTTTTAACGTGTCTTTATCATGCATGCTAGCTTAGAGTGTAATGTTAGTGATGACGTGTGTGTGTGTGTGTGTCTCAGTCTGTCTGCTATGTCATGTCAATTATGTAAAAATGTTGGCAATCTGTCTTAAACGGTTTGCGCAAAAGGAAAAGTGGTGGCTTAGTGGTTAAGGTGTTGGACTGACACCAAGCCACCACTGTTGGGCCCCTGAGCAAGGCCCTTAACCCCTAATTGCTCAGTTGTATAAAAGAGATAAATGTAAGTCGCTCTGGATAAGGACGTCTGCCAAAATGCTAGAAATGTAAATGTTTATAAGACGGGTTCCAGTCGCCAGATCAACTTTTTTGGTGGGGGGGGGGGATTATCGTAAATACGATAATACATACATAAAAAATTAGTTTCATGTAGTAATTTTATGTTGTAAGATGATTCGATGTTTAGTTATGCATACTAAGCAATGTGAAATCCCAGAAACTGTTCTGTTTTCAGTGTCCCGTGTTATTGAGATGAGTGCAGTGAGATAATCAATAATAATAATAATAAAAAAATATTGGCTACAATTTAAGCTCCCACAAGTTAAGTAGAGATTTACATCACGTTACATGTACAGCATTTGGCAGACGTCCTTATCCAGAGCGACTTACGTTTATCTCTTATACAACTGAGCAATTAGGGGTTAAGGGCCTTGCTCAAGGGCCCAACAGTGGCAAATTGGTGGTCCCGGAAATCGAACCCCAACACCTTAACCACTGCTTCTCTTCCCCCCCATGAACCGTGTCATCGCTTCGTGTGCATATAGCCTATTTGTCCCCTAAAGCGGGAAATGTTCAATAGTTTGTGTCTCAGCTGCACATGATCACCGCTCACAGGTGTGAAGCAAAAAACGCAGATGTGCACGAAGAAGAAACAATGTGTATTTGAAAAGAGGCGTCCTTTTTTACTCCTTTTTTTTTCTCTCTCTCTCTCTCTGTCTCTCAGGACACACTGCTCAGCTGTTTCCTCAGCATTACTGACCAGGTGCTGCTGCCTTCACTCACGCTCATGGACTGCAACGCCTGCATGTCAGAGGAGCTCTGGGGTTTCTTCAAGCTCTTCCCTTACCAGCACAGGTACTGGAGTCCGGATCATTCCAACAATTCCTGTGTCTTGTCTGTCTGTCTGTCTGTCTGTCTGTAGATAGATATATAAATTTACATTTGCGGCATTTGGCAGACGCCCTTATCCAGAGATACTTACAATATTCCTTGTTATACAACTCAGCAATTGGGGGTTAAGGGCCTTGCTCAAGGGCCCAACAGTGGTGGCTCGGTGGGGCTGGGAAACGAACCCGGGTCCTCAAGTTGGTAGTCCAACACTTTAACCGCTGCACGATGGATGGATGGATGGTTTTTTATGTACTCCACTTTTTTAAAATCTATTTAGGGCTTTGTATTGGCAAGGGCCTCTGATACCATACATACCACCATACATGGGTCATGATGCAATATGTCATGCGCTGTTGTAATACAATCCAGATAGCAGTGAGCCCGGGTGCGAGGGCCTTTTCAATTAATTAGAAGGATTTTCCTTAATTTAAAAAGCAGATTCTTTTTTTTTTTTTATTATACATTTCAATTAAACCATCAAGATTCTTAACATTAACTCTAAAAACACAGGCCTATCAATTAACCAGGTAATAAAATCAGATGCATGTAGTCAAACGAAAAATCTAATTTTATTTAGATATTTTTTTAAATTGTTTAACTCTTACTTAACTATGCAAAATCCCTCGAAGGGGGTAAAAAAAATCATTACAACATTTTACAGGTCAAGTAAAATTACTGTATAATAATGATAATCACATCTGAAAATGATTACATCACCTCCCCCGGTCGGCCCCCTGTGCAGGACTGTTTCTAACAAGGTTGTCACGGTAACCTGTCTTCACTTTGATTGCTGCAGCTGCATTTCTAACAGCATTTAACAAGCGTCTTCGTCGAAACTCATCTTTAAAGTAATATCGATTATCAGCTGTATAAAGAAAGCAAACAGTTCAGCAGATGAGTTAATGTGTGTAATTAGCGAATGCAGTCGGTGTTAAATTGATCATGAATTGGATTTAATTGAATTCATCTATACTTCTTTAAATCCTGTTTATCGAGGAGCTTTTAGACACACAAAGTACAATCACAGAACAAGACAAAACACACTAACTGAGTCTGGAATGGGAAAAGAAACATCTTCAGCCAGATTCTCAGTAGATTTTGCAGATTGTCCAAAACTGCTAGCAAAAGGTGAGGAAGGTGTTGTAAATTAGCCGACGAAAACCAGTAGCAGGCGAGGAGACTTGGAAGTACGTTACAGGAATCTTTTTATTGAAGATCTAGAACACACTGCAGTATTTCTGGGGGGTCATCAATGTCTCACTTAAGAGACGACAAACCTCTGGTCCTTATACACATCTTGGAGGCTGTCCTATCACGTTATGCTAATGTTAAAGCTTTAGCTCTTTTGTTAAAACTCCAGACCTCTCGACTCCGTCACCTTTGCCAGACTTTCCGTCTCTCCTTTGTTAACAAAGTGACTTTGATATGTTGGAACCCAGACCATGTTGACCAATTTGTTTGTCAAATACTTACCCAAAGGTCAAAACAGACAATGTTATTAACGTTAAAATAGATATTTTACCCTAAAAACAAGGATGATATTTAAAGAAAAAGTGACAGTAAAGATAAAAAGCAGATAGATTGCTACATTGTCTCGCTAAATTGATAGATTGCTACATTGTCTCGCTAAATTGATAGATTGCTACATTGTCTCGCTAAATTGTATTGCTCGTCTCGCTAAATTGATAGTTTGCTACATTGTCTCGCTAAATTGTTGGGACAAATAATCAAGGAAATAAATTCGTAAAAATGTAAATATATATTTATTATGCGCATATTAACATTGACATTTAAACAAAAAAAAAAATCGCAAAGTTTAAACGGTGTCGTAGTTATTGGAAATTTTAAAGCGGTGATTGAAAAGTCGCCTCCAAAAAGCTCGAAAAGATCTTTTGTTTATTAGACGCTAATTATTTGATCAGAAATTTTACAGTTTATCTGTCCAAGTTAAAGGCAGGATTAGTGAGGCGTCGGTCCTCTCATGGGATCGGAACGTTACTCTTTCGTGCAGGATTTTTATCAAAGTATTAATTGTGTATTAGTGATAAAATGATTAGTGAATATTAAAGTAAGTATTAGCGTTCGGAGACATGATGAAATATTTTATTTAGCTCTGTTTGTATTACTCAGGTTTGAACAGCATGATGAAATATCGTTGCGTTTACATTACTGGCAGCTCTCGTTATTAAGAGCCACTTGTGTTTATCTCATTCTTTTTTTAGCAAGGACCTTGCTCAGGGGCCCACCAGTGGTGCTGGTGATTTATCCCACAATTATCGAATTCTTCAGTACAACACCTTAAACACGGAGTTACCACTAATTCTGTGGCGGGAAATGCATTATTAATGAACTGGGTCGAAGCAGGAAGTGTTTTAGCTTGCAGAATCTTTACACACACACACACACACACACTTTTTTTTTTTTTTTTTTCCCCTCTTCCACACTGTTTTGTGTAAAATAACTGCAAAAAAAGTGCAGGTGGAAATGCGACCCATAACTGACCCATGGAATCCTGGCATTAGGGCTGGATGATATGCCCAAATTTTATAATCACGATATAATTCTGAAATTCGGTCGATACGATATAATTCCGATAACGATAGGAACAATATTGGAAAAGCCTCCGAAAAACATCCGAAATATTTATTTTCCAAGTCTACAAAACCTTTTGAAACTTAGATGTAAAAACACCTTTTATTTGTATTTTTAATAGACATCATTAATCAGTGGCGCTGAAATCGAGCCGGATCTACAATTCCCATAAAACAGAGACTTATTTGTTACTATGCATACGAATAGTGTCGCAAACCAACATTGTTTTTGGCTAGTGACAGCAAATGATCTGTATTTTTAAGGGAACGTTTATTGCAATACGAATGTTCGGTTTAGGATCTCCTCCCGTACGTATGCTGAGATTCCATATTCGAGTTTATAAAGGAATTCGTAAATTTATTTATTTTTTTTAAATTGTGGGGTTTTTTTTTCTCTTCAGGTACCGACTTTACGGGCAGTGGAAAAACGAGACGTACAGCAGTCACCCGCTGCTGGTGAAGGTGAAGGCCCAGACAGTGGACCGAGCCAAGTACATCATGAAGTAAGCTGAATTCCCATAATGCACTTTTGCACCTCTTAAAAAGCACCATTAATTATCCTAATCAAACAACCCCGAGCGTAATGAGCGGTAAGTGGGCGCAGGGTGGGAATACATGACGACGCATCTCTTCTCAGCTCCGCCGCTGGAAGGCAGCCCTGAACGCACGCCGCTTAGTGGCGTCTTAATGCCGCGCTTCCTTTAAATGTGTTTACCTTGCTCTTTGTGTGTGTGTGTGTGTGTGTGTTTGTGTGCGATTTATTACTCCTGTCCCCTGTGCATATTTGATGGGCATTTTTAATGAAGCAGCAGCTTTGTGGAATTGCTGCATCAGGTCCCTCTTCCTCTCTTTAAATAGTCGGAATAAATGATGTTTGGTTGGGTAATTGAAGGCAGGAAGACACGGAACACAGCACACGGTAAACTACTGCAGGCTTTAGTGTCTGAACAGATTTGGGAAACGAGTCAAAAAAGGCAAAACGATGGCGATTAAACAAAGTGTTTAAAGCAGCCAGTGGAAAAATTGTGTTTGTACAACCGCTGTGGTGTGTGTGTGTGTACCTGACATTCAACCACTTCATCAGCTTTGGTCAAAGGTAGACCGATTTAATGAGTTTTACTGATAGTTATGTATTAAATATCGTTTTAGGAGGTCAGAGCCACCGATATTTGGCTTTTTTGTAGGTGTTTTGAGAATCACGATTACGCTACTGCAGCCTAAGGTGAGCCTGAAAGACAGTTTTTCTACATTTATAACTTAATTCTAATCAACAAAGAGTATTAAAACACTAAACTAGCAAAGCTTTTTTTTCTAATTAAGTTTAGCCGACATAAAAAATTTTTTTTTTTTTTTTAGATTTGTTTTATTTTTCTTTCCAATTCTTTGTTACCTTTTTATAATTTTTTTTTGTAATTTGAAGAAATGTGTACGAATTCAGCGCACACATCGTTTTATTATTATTTTTGGATTGCTTGCATTTTTTTTGCTCATTTGTTTTTTCATCTCGCTTTACTGCTTTTTCTTCCTACTTCTTTTTGCTCATATTGTCATTATTTATTCATTTCTTTTCTTATTTCGCTCCATCTACAAAAGTAGGTGTACAAATTTAGCCTGAATTATTGTTATTATTATTATTATTATTATAACTTTTTAGCCTAATTGTAGATCTTTCTTCTGATCACAGTACCGATCTTCTGTTTTGCCTTTCTTGTCCTTGTCTGTGGTTTGCTCTTGGTTTTAATTTGAGTTAATCAGACAGTCCGCACTCCATCACCTCCTTTAATTACATCATGAGATGTTATTCTCTTTGTGCGGATTCTGTAGGTGGACGTTGGACATGGTCCAGTTGTTGGTTATACAATAAAAGTAGCCGAATAGATAATGATTGTCCGTTTTTAAAAAAGAAAACACAGTTTTAAAGCTCTGTGTGACCCCCACAAATGGAAGTGTAGCTGTGTCCCTCCGAGGGATTCTGGCCCCAGGCTATGAAGTCATGGCATTCAGGACAACTGGAATGTTGGGATTGTGCAAGTTTTGTGCACTGCAGCAGTGCTTATAAAGCCTGCCCACTGATGGGGATCAGATCTCGTTTACATCACTCCTTTAAAGATCCGCCTCTTGTGCACTTTTCATGTCATTATCCCCACTGGAGCTTGATGGCTCCTGCTCCCTGGACGAGAAACACAAAAGAGAGTCCATCGGTTATCCTGACAGCTCTGCTGTGGTTGAAGAGACTCTGCTCTGCTCCCGTGTTTTCTGCCATTGTCATTTTTGTTACATTGGGTAGCTTTGATGCCTTCACCAAATAACATCTGAATTAGGCAGGGCCGCGGTGAGAAATTTTGTAAATCGAACAATCAGTTATCTGGCAGCTGCTATTTTCTGTCGGCAGATTGAACACTAAAGAAAAGGGGTTCCCCCCAGTATGAAATTTTTATTTTAAAAGTAAAACACGTTTCAACCACAGTCGAGTAAACATAACTGCTCCTCTGACCAAAACAAGAGAATGAAGCACTAAGCAAAAAAACCCACTAAACGTCAAAAAAGACGCGCCATTATTATTATTATTATTTTTCTTTTCTCTAAAATTATTTTTTCTGCAAAAAAGTTCTCTTATATCTCTGTAATATTACAGATGAACCACTTCATCAGTCATCATGGTACTTTTCTGGGCATTGATCATGGTAGTTACCTTGTTGTCTATGGGTGAGTCAGAAAAATATCTTGAATTGGGTTCCGAAGATGAAAGACGGTCTTGCGTGTTTGGAAAAGTCCAAAGATGAGAAATTAAATACAGAACTTGGAACTGTTGAATCCACGGAATACTCGGGGATCATTTACATTTTCAGCATATGGTAGACGTCCTTATCCAGAGCGACATTTATCTCATTTATACAACTGAGCAATAAGGGGGTTAAGGACCTTGCTCATGGGCTCAACGATGGTGGCTCGGTGGAGCTGGGAATCGACCCCGCAATCTTCAGGTTGGTAGTCCAACACCTTAACCATGAGCCACCACTTTCCCCATCAATTAAAGGATCAATAATTATGCCCATCCCTAATTCTTATAAAACTGTCGTAATAAACGCAAATATTTATTTCCTTTATAAAGATGATTTTGTTGGCCAACATAATCAAGTTTACAATAGCTTCTTATTCCAGTAGCATCAGCTGTTCTATAATTTTATAAATAAATATATAACACTGGCTGATGCTGTTTGGGGTGTTTATTTTTTTATTTATTGCCCTAAAATCTTCGTATTATATTTAATTTACAGTAGACGTGGGTTACAGAAATGTGTATGTATATTTCTAATTATCAAGCCTTAGGAGAGCGTGGCAAAAAAAAAAAAAAGGGCACCAGACTCGGAAGTGAACCTGAAGGTAACTACTGTAATGATTTATAAGCTCGTTATCTGTTTACATTAATGTACAGCACTCGTAACTCCAGTCCTGCAGCCCACCCGCCCTGCACAGCTTGATGTTTTCCCCTACACACCTGATCCAACCCATCAGCTAGTTATTAAGCCTTTAATGAGCTCAGCCAGATGTGTCGAGAGTAAGGAAAACATCAGCCTGTGCTAGGCAGGAAGCTGAGGTGGTTGTAGAGAAATGGCATTTGGTACTTTTAAGGTCTACATAAGGGTTAGGAAAAAGAAAATTGCCCTTAAAACAGTTTTGGCCCATCGTGGCATGGACTTTTATCAAAAAAAAAGAAAACCTCAGGTGGATTGTTCCTTTTCTTCCCATTAGTCTGTGGTGCTCATGATTCTTGGAATTTTTAGGAGTATAAGTTTTTTTTTTTTTGGAAGTTGGCCATATCAATCACCATCATCGTATATAATTGCCCCCCCATTTTTTTTTCTTCTAGTGCATCTTAAATTTCTCTTGCCAACCTGATAGTCAGAGTTTTGATCTGTTCTCTGTTCACGGGACTATTTAACTTTAATTATTGATAGCTTTTAAAAATGGCACTTTTCAAGCTGCTGTCTGTAGTGAAAACTCCAAACAGTGATGTCATGGGTTCCACTGCTGAGATGGGCAAGGTTTCGCAGCTGGTTTGAGCCTGGACCTTTGCGTTTGCTCAGGTTATTTGGGTAGAAAACCGCAGCCCAGTTTCCCCTTTCGGGCTCCTGCACCAGCCCAGCGGTACGTGACTACAGCTCCAAACACAGTTAGCTGCAATAAACTGCCTGAAACCCTTTTCACAGCCAGCATTTGTCATACCAACAAGATAATTAATAGTATCCACACTCCATCTCAGTGGTTCATATGTTTTAGTTGATTGATGCATCGCGGTAGTTAGCGTTCCCCGAATAACAATTCTCTACAAACGCAGTAAGCACAAACACATCTTAGAAATTAGAGCTTGTTTTACGTTGGACCAGTTAGTTACAACAGCAAAAGAACAAGTTTAGTCTGAATGTTGAATGCATTTGGCTTTTGTTCATTAGAAAACTACAAGAAGCGGCTACGGACCATGGTCATGGAATCCATCGTTAGGCTGAAAACCAACCCGGAACAGATAGATAGATGGCAGGAACCTTAAAGATTTACCAATTGAAACACGTGCACTGGCAAGCTTGAACTCCAGAATGCATGGAAAGAAACCTGTGAGAAACCTGTGAGAAACTGTGAGAAACCTTAAGTGGATGATTTAAGGAATTCGTTTCCTTGGTACAGAACAGCAAGCCCTGTTCCTTTCAAACCTCTGGTAAGGCGTGACCAAAAGGCTTGATTGAAACGTTCTATGGACCAATGAACAAAGTGTAATTGTGTAGAATGGGATGAATATGATAGTATGGACAGTTAAATAATCCACACGATCTAGTAAATATTGTGGAGGCAGTGTTACAGAATGGAGACGGAACTAGTTCAGTAGTATTAATACAAGTAGTGGGTTAATTCCAAAGATCTATACGATGAAAGCCAAATAATGGCAGAAGTAAAAAAAAATATAAACACCAGAACATTTACAGCATTTGGCAGACGCCCTTATCCAGAGCGACTTATCTCATTTATACAACTGAGCAAATGGGGGTTAAGGACCTTGCTCAGGGGCCCAACAATCTGCGGTGCAATGCAAGGAGTGTTTAGTGCCTCAAGATAAGTTTTTGGTTTTGTAGTGACTCATCAGTGTTTTGAAACTGATGTGCGAGAGCGCAGCAGTAGGGTGGGGTGTGAGAAATTTACAAGAGACTGCACAAGCAACCGAGCGGCTCAGGAAGACAAGAACGGTTCAATCCTCCTGATGTGGTTGTAGAAGATAAACCAGCACGATCGGGACAAGTTGGCAACATGTGTGGAAAAAAGAACAGTTGATTTGACCTTGTTTTCAAGCAGAATCCTAATCAGAATGATGGTGTGCATGTAAACAGGGCGATTGACTGTGATATCTTGGATGAAATTTGCGCATAATTTTTAAACAAACATTATTGCCATAACTCTTAATTAATCCGACGTTTCATCAGTTGTGGCGGGGGAAAATGTGAAATTATTCTACTATATAAATACTTATTGATATATTTATTTTCAAATATAAATACATTATTCATAAAATAAAATACTATAAATCTGATTTTCCACGGCTCCAGACTTCACAAGTTCTCAGACACGATACCAAACTCTTGGCCTTCCATGAGTTATACAGAATATAATTACAGACAATTTGTGCTGCCTGGTGTTTGTTGTAATTTTTAATTCTTATTGTAATACACTTTATTTTCCTGGCAAACATTACCCTGTTGTGTTTTTTTACCCTCCCGAGGTCTAGGCACAAAAAACGTGCGTTTCACATTACAGCGGAATGACGCCTCTCTCTTCTGAACAGTGTGTGAGGTTTTCGGGATTCACACACCCTAGGTTCTCAGATTGGTTGGAGAACCATATTTAAACGGCGTCATCTGGTGATAAAGAAAGGGAGGACAGGTGGAGCAGCGAAGTTACGGCGGTTAGAGCCTCAAGAGCACTTTATGCACTAAAGCATAAATGGAACGCTGCTTTTTGAATTCTTTAGGATTATTCAAAGCCACAATGCACACACACCACACCCGGGGTTAGAGCCGCAAAGGAGCACTTTATGCACTAAAGCAGAAATGTAACGCTGCTGTTGATTCTTTAGGATTAGTCAAAGCCAGCCAGCAAATGCACACCACACACACACACACACACACACACACACACGCGCGCACACAGTTTTTTGATTTCAGATTCTGGTAAACGGGTTAAAAATGATGAAGATCAAAGGAAGATCTGCTTGATTAAAGGTCGACCGATTAATCGAGTTTACTGATATTTTTCACAATATTTAAAGCATTTTTAACTATCCAGTATCAGTTTTGTAATATCAGATCCACCGATATTTGGCCAGATTGCTGCATCATGAGGACAGACTTAAAGACACAGTTTTTCTACATTACAGTCTAGTTTAGTTGAACTTAAATAGAATATTGTTTTTCTCATTTCTTCCTTAAATTCAGATTTTATTATTATTTTTTTTTAATCAAGACACTTTAATTACGGTGCAGTTTGTTTCTTTTATCCGTCTTATTTCGTTTCACTTAAGACCCCCCTAATATATGGATTTTGTTTGGTTTGTAAGAAAAGGTTAAAATAACAGTACTGACGGTGGCTCCAGGTCACCACTTACGTTATCATTTTGTCAAAAAACCAATATTGTTTCTTCATTTCGGTTACTGGTCATTATTGCCATTCGATTGTAACAGTGGAATCAATTCTATATGAGACTAAATCGCAGTACGCAATAAAAGACCCCCCTGTCCCTCTTTTGCCCCTCTTAATTAGATTGCCTTTATTTATGTTCTCCTGATTAACCCGGATGTGTCATTACAGCTTGTTTATTTTGCTCTGAAGCCTGAACAAACCGCTCACTAGCACAGTTAAAAGACAAACCATCACTGCTGGCCCCCCCCCCCCCTTTTTTTTTCTTCTTCTTCTTCTCACCCCTGACCGTCTCCTTTACACCTTTTTTCTTTATTTATATACATTCCCACCAGGTCTCCTCATTAATTCAGTCGAAACTCGATTCCCAGCAAACTCGCAGGTTTGGAGAGGAGCTCGCCAAGCGTCCCACACGCTCCAATTAAATGTCCTTCAAACCCGCAGCATGGGCGTGCGGGAATGAGCAGGAGCGCCTCATCAGACGTGCTAGAGCGGCTCGGAGAACACACGCCAGAGCGACCGTTTTTCAAAGTGCATGTAAATTAAACCGCTTTCCAGCATCAGGAAACGTCCTCCTCTTTCCACCGACTGTATCGGCGTGTGACTTTCGGGGCTGGTCGGGTTTCAGTTGGTTGAATTTTTTGGAAAAAGTTTCATAGAGGTCAGATGTGACATCATTTCTGACTCGAACACTGATTATTTTATTTTATCTGTCTTTGTTTCTCTCTCTCTCTCTTTTCCTGATGTTTTTTTACCTCTTTCTGTCTATTCTCTGTTTATACTATGTCTCTCTTGTTTTTGCTGTTTCTCTCTCCTTTTTTTTCTCACTTTCCCATCTTTTCTTTCTTTCTCTCACTCTTTCTTTCTCTCATTCTCTCTTTCTCTTTTTTCTTTCTCTCTCGCTCTCTTTCTCTCTTTTTTTTCCCTCTCTCTCTCTTTCTCGTTTTCTTTTTCTCTTTTCTTTCCATTTCCCTTGTTCTTTTTCTCCTCCTCTCTCGCTCTCTTTCTCGCTCTCTCTCTCTACTCTCAGGCGTCTGACCAAGGAAAATGTGAAGCCGTCCGGGAGGCAGATTGGCAAGCTGAGCCACAGTAACCCCACTATCCTCTTTGATTACGTGAGTGTTCTATCGTCCGTGACGTCCCTAACAGCAAGCCTGTCCTTTTATTATCTCACCATCGTTTTGCATCGCGCCCCACATAAGGAAGTGCATTCAAACAGCCATCCAGCATTCAGTAATAGAATGTACCTGCGTTTAAGCTGCTTACAGTAAAAGTAAATAAGTGAAATAAAATATACGAATAAGAAATTTACTATAATTTTAATGTAATATAAACACTTGAAATGTAGTATATAGTGTAAAAGTATCTATGCTGGCTCTTTTTTTTCAGCAGTTTTTTCTGGGTTGTTGCCCTTTGATTTGTGATCCGTACCAGCGTTGAGCGGTTCAGTAATGAGACTCGAAGCACTTTTCTACGTAACTCTGGACACGAGCGTGAATGTAAATTATCTCTACGCAAAAGTTTTCAAAAGCACAACAGCAGCAACAGAAAACAAGTTATCCAGTTATTGATCGAGCGAATGATTGATTAAAAATGTCACTTTATGTATCGATATCAATATTGTGCTATTTATCCATTTATTAATAATTAAGAACCCCAGCAATTTATATAATCTAATAAATGTACATCCTATCCTAAAGCTGGGGTCAGAGCGCAGGGTCAGCTATGATACAGCGCCCCTGGAGCACGAAGGGTTAAGGGTCTTTCTCAAGGACCCAACAGTGGCTGACTGGCGGTGGTGGTGCTTGAACCCTTCCAATCAACAACTCGGCACCTTAACCATTCCAGCCACCACTGCCCCCAAAATGAAAACAGGGCCCTAAAGCGTTATATATTAAAAAGACTTTCTGTCTCGTCTACTAACCAGAACAACCTGTTTTCCACCGTCGGGAGAGGAAAGTTGAAACAAGTTGAAATTTTGTTACTCGGTGTGCAGCACCGAGCACTTGAAGCCATTTCACCTGATGTGGATTGACGGCACAAGGGCTTATTGGGGGGGAAAAAAAAAGAGAGAGAGAGAGCGAGAGAATAACTCCCTTTTTTTTTCTGTTGCTGCTGCTGCGGAGATGTAAAGACATCAACATTCCATAGAAAAGAAGTGACACTAACTGCTTTTGGAAGAATGTTTCATAAACCTGCAACAGTGCTTTTGTTTGTGTGTGTGTGTGTATATATATGTGTGTGTGTGTTTTAGATTCTCTCTCAGATCCAGTGGTATGACAACCTCATCACCCCTGTGGTGGACTCTCTGAAATACCTCACCTCTCTCAACTATGATGTACTGGCTTGTATCCTTCTCTCAACTCACCCTGCCAGCAAAAACAGCCCACCACCTACCTACCTACACACACACACACACACACACACACACACACACACACACACACACTGGCCAGAAACTTGCTGATACTTTCAAAACTCCAGCCCTGTTATTTGTCTCCGTTCCCAGTGACGTGCAATTGCTCACCTTGACTGATGATTTTTTTTCTGCTTAAAATAAAAAAAAAAAAGGGAGACAAAGACGAAACGAATGCCCGACTCTTGTTTTGTTAGTGTTCGGCTAAAAATACAGCCGCCTCTGGCTGATTTCAGTTGCCGACAGTCTTCCGAACACGTTTATAGTGTATGTAAATGACTGCATTTTCTACCGACCGCCGGGTTTTAGTCCTTGACTCTGGGTTTAGATTGTATTATCGAAGCTTTAGCGAACCCGGAGAAAGAGAAGATGAAGCACGACGACACGACCATTTCATCATGGCTTCAGAGTAAGAGTCACCATGCGATAATCCTGAAGATCTAATTTTATTCATCAGGAATAAAAAAACGTTTAATCTTATTTGCTCTTAATGAATCAAGTGTTTCTTTTGGTAATCTCACCCTAATCTCACTCTGTTGCCTCTATTGTAGGTCTCGCCAGTCTTTGTGGGGCAGTTTTCCGGAAGTACCCTATCGAGTTGGGAGGTTTGCTGCAGTATGTGACCAACCAGCTGAAAGCGGGAAAGAGGTATTAAAGGAAAATCCTCTTCCATTTATAATATAATATACTGGTTTAGTCTGTATCAGTTCTGCTGGAAAGCAGGTGGGATGTGGAATCACTGGTTTGCTTTTTATACCAATCCATTTCTACACTGAATGCAGTTTTACTTCCTGATTGAGACCTCAGGCAGCAGCTGAGTCTATTATTGTTTTGAGTAATTTCTCTTGTGTAAAACTTTATCTTACTCATGTTTCTTCTCTTCTCCTCTTTCTTTTCCCTCTCCTCTTCTTTCCCTCTCCTCTTCTTTCCTCTATTCCTCCTTTTTCCTTTCCTCTACTCCTCCATTCCCACGTCCTCTCTGCTCCTCCTCCATTTCCACCTCCTCTTCTCTTCTCTTCTCTCTGCTTCTCTCCTTTCCTTCTTCTTTTCCCTCTCTGCTCCTCTCCTCCCCTCCTCCTTTTTCCTTTCCTCTCCTCTTCTCTCCACTCCTCTCCTCTCCTCCCCTCCTCCTTTTTCCTTTCCTCTTCTCTTCTCTCCACTCCTCTCCTCCCCTCCTCCTTTTTCCTTTCCTCTCCTCTTCTCCTTTTTTCTCCCCTCCTCCTTTCTTCTCTTCTATCCTCTCCTATCTTCTCCTCTCCCCTTTGCCCTGTCCTCTTTTAATTTTCCTTTTTTTCTGGTTCTCTCTCCAGTTTTGATCTGTTGATCCTGAAGGAGGTGGTGCAGAAGATGGCCGGGATTGAGATCACGGATGAAATGACGGCGGAGCAGCTGGAGGCCATGACCGGCGGAGAGCAGCTGAAAGCAGAGGTGCAGTAATCCTGAACCCAAGCATGCACCCGTTTCTCAGCAAAGAGGAAAAAAAACATTTTTATAGCCCTGTAATGTTTCTTCAATCATATCACCCACATCAGTGATAAAAACAACATTTTACTCAACTTTTACTAGAGCAAAAAAAATTCGCTTTAATGTGTAAAAAGCAATATTTCTTTCCTCGGAAGTTACTGGGGGGCAGCAGCAGCATAGAAACTCTGAGAATTATATAGCACGGTGTTGGATATTATCGTAGTACATTGTTTAGAAAAGGAGCCCCAAAGACCAACGGTAACATTTATCAACTTATTTTTGGTAAATAGGAATAAAGTAAATAAACAGGAGTGTCCACGTGTCCGTGTGTCAGTCTGACAGTGACGCTAGTAAAATCCTTCACTAGGGATAGGACGATTAATCGATCGTTTGGAAATGACCTTTTAGCTGAGAAGCATCACAGCCACAGATACCAACCGGCATAATAAATATCTAAATACATCCTGTGGATAGTGTTTTTTTTAATTAAATTTTATTTTTTATAATATATGAATGTCATTGGTTCCTATACTTTTTCTGCTGTCCCTGAAATCTACAAGTGATAAAAACCTTAAAGTAATACAATGTGATGCGATGTATGTTTTCTATGCATTTATTTGCATATTTAGCACGTGACCTTATAATTAGCAGGATAATTAATTAAGTAAAAATGAAGAGACGCGTTGAAATTAAAATTCTGCACTGAAACTGAAAACTGACTTCAAGAATTAAAGATACTAAAGTTAAAAAGACACGTCCAAGTACACGATACTCAGTACAAAAGTAAAGCGCTTTTATGGGCAATAAGGAAAACAGTTAGCACAGCATCATTCCACATTAACGGGACAGACTGTACTTCCAATCCGAGGAAGTGTCCGCGCAGTGCTTACGGTGTTGGACTGCTAACTAAAAGATACCACAAAGTTACCCCTGCTGGGCCCCTGAACAAGACCCCTAACCCACTCTGGATGAGGGCGTCTGCCGGATACAGTAAATGTAAATAAAATATGAAGCGATGATGTAAAGTTTAGAGAGTTTATTCCGTGACATAAAATCAATATTTTGATAATGTTTTTATTGTTTTTGAGAAAAGTTTTGTGTATTTGATTAGGGCGGATACTTCGGCCAGATCAGGAACACCAAGAAGTCTTCTCAGCGCCTGAAAGACACGCTGCTGGACCACGAGCTAGCGCTTCCTCTTTGCCTGCTGATGGCACAGCAGAGGAACGGCGTGGTTTTCTCCGAGGGAGGAGAGAAACACCTGAAACTAGTGGGCAAACTCTACGATCAGGTACACAACCAGACAGATTAGGTTGCTGGAACATTCCAGATCCTCTAATGAAGCTTTTTTCCCCTCTAATGCTCAGGTTTTTCTCAGGGAGTTTGTAAAAGTATAAACAGCCTTACTCTCTCACTCGCACACACACACGTATTGCCTCTCTTGTTACCCAGCTGCACAGCTCAATTACTCGCTGGGTAAGCCACCGCTCCGTTCATTTCCTCGACGTTTTAAAACCCGGCCACGATTTACAGCAGATGGTGCTAAAAACGCCACATCATCAACTCTATTTTGCGCAGGCATACAGAACGAGCTGCTGAGCGTATCTCTCGCTCACTCCCCCACCCTGCCCTTCGCACCCCTTTCTGAATGTCACAAATTAGAGCTTTTAGCAAATGCACCCTCACATGGTGGAATTGTGGGAATAATTACCCGCGGTGTGAACGTGCGACACGCCGGCTTTTTTCTTTCCCCGTGACCTCGGCAGGGAAGAGCTTTAATTAATAATTTGGACTTGTTTTTCCTCTCTCTTTCTCCCTCCCTCTCTCTCTCTCTCTCTCCCCCTCCGTACGGGAAGTTGCGCGTGCCTCGTTACAATCAGCCTAAGCGCGTCAGGCCTTCCCTGCGACGTCCCGGCGAGATTGATCGACTCATTTCAGCCGTTGAATTCACTTTGAAATGTGATTGCATGATTTATGCATAAAGCCCCCTCAGGAACGGCAAAAAAAAAAGCGTAATTAGTAGTTTGTGGGGTTTAGCCTTTTTTTGTTTTATTTTAATTTGCACGCTTTAAATCCGACGACATGACGTTGCAATACTGATAAATGGTGTTTATGAAGCGGTTCCTCGCCATCAACAGACAAAACCGTTAATATTTATTTAATTATTCGAAAAAAGGACGCATATGAATGTTTACGCGATTGACCTGTGCTGACGTTTACATTTAGTGTTCGATAAGATGTACTGGAAAGACTATACGACGACTATAAATAAATTGTGTGGCTTTTCCACCTAATACGATGCAGAAGGAAATATTTATATATTGATTGTATGAATCAGTAAAGCTGTTTACACCTTCCCACCACCACCACCAACACATTTCCTTGTTCCTTCTTTTGTTGTCTGCTTGTATGTGCACATCAGATGCTGATTGGTTGAACAAAAAAAATTGTACATTGTACTTATGAACCTATTTAAATTTACATTCCTACTATTTGGAAGACAGAGTAGGCAAGAGTTTAGGGCCTTACTCAGGGGCCCAGCAGTGGCAGTCATGGGAATTAAACCCATACCACTTGAAATATATAAAAAATATATTTAACTTTATTGTCATTGTGCAAGGTACACATACAAAGCCAATGAAATGCAGTGTTTTTCGCATATCCCATCTTAGTTAGTTGGGGGTCAGAGCGCAGGGTCACCTATGATATGATACCCTGGAGCAGGAAGGGTTAAGGGTCTTGCTCAAGGCCCCAAGAGTGATTGGCTTGCCGGTGGTGTGGCTTGAACCCAGGTGTTTCTGGTCTTCAGATCAGCAACTCAGCACCTTAACCATTTGACCCACCAATGCCCACACCACTGCCCACTCCATTTGAGCCACCACTGCCCACTCTGATAGCCAATGTTATAAAAATGCTTGTATTAACATTGGTCCCTGTCCTAATATCTGCACATGCACCCTTATGCCCCTCATTTGCACGTTCCCACTAAGGGGTGCGAGTGTGTAGGGTATCCCGATTCGCTGGGGAGTTTCTTCGACCCACCGACGTGTGCACAGTTGAAGGTTAAGGGCCTTTTTCAGAGGCGCAGTGGCAGATTAGTAGTGCTGGGAATTTACCCCCCCCCCCCCCCCCCCCCCGAACCCCAAGATTTTCCAGTCAGCTTGCAAACACTTTAAGCACTGATCCACCACTTTATTGCTCCTCAAGCAAGAAAGGACGGGAAAGTTGTGCTGTGTCCTGAATCTGGAGAAGCGCCATAGCCATCTGAAACAATTACAGTCCAAAGCAGGACTGCTTAGATCACATGACTCCTTTGATGTTCGTGTAGCTGCTCTTTGACCGGCGCTACTTTTCCCATCTGTTACCTTCTGGATTCCTTCCCGAAAGTTTCCTTTGATTAAATGTGACCGTCTGAAATGTTTACAGAGCTGATTACACTTTCTGACACGTTTTAAACACTTTAGAAACTTTGATTTATGCCAAGAACAAAGTGCATTTAGTACTAAAAAAGCCCTGCTGTGTCTCCTGTTGAATGATATTTAAAAAAAAGAAATATATTACAATAATAATAAAATACAGTGGTGCCTTGACGAGTTTAATTTATTCCGTGACGGATGTCGTATCAATTTTCCCCATTGAAATAAGAAAAATATATTCCTAAATGACAGATCCTAACTAGCACACATGTCTGACTAGCTATTGAGTGCGACACGAGATGCTGGGCGGATGTTATACCGTTCACTGTGACGTTTGCAACCCCTTCCTTCCTTGCCGTCGGTCCGTCTATACGTCTGTATGGCTCTTTTTTTTTTTTCTCTTCCTTTTCCTTTCCTTTCTTTCTCCTCTCTTCTCTTTTCCATTTGTTGTGTAAGGGTGGGTGCTCAGACAGGGCCTTTCTGTCTCTTCTACTCTTTTTTTTTTTTTTTTTTTTTTCTCCGTCCCTCTGTTCCTCTTCATACAGCAACATATGCCGAGTCACATGACTGCACACAGTTGTTTACTGCCTCATGTTCAGTTGCTTAAATGAAAATATTGTGGCATAAACAAGTATTTTGCGGCCAAATTAAATATCAACTTTTCATATTTCACTAAAAATCTGCAGTTTGTTCCAGATTAATAATATTTCCAATATAATATTTCCAGACTTTTAAGCAGTGTCTGACCCGGAGTTCAGCTGATGCTCTGTTGCTTTTTATATTTTTCTCCTTTACTACTTAAGGAATCTCTTTCCAGCTCCTCTTCACCCCATTAAATTGCTTTACTGGCCATTGCATTGATTTCCTTTGGGGAGGTTGGGCTCCTGGTGATGAATGGCTTTAATAAAGCAAGATGCAGTTCCACAAATAAATAAGCAACCTGAGGATTTAGGAGGCGACTTTGCCCAGGAGCCGTTAAGGAGAACCGCACCTAATGATGAACCGTCCACTTTTCTTTATCGTCTAGTGTCACGACACTCTGGTGCAGTTTGGTGGCTTTTTAGCGTCTAACCTGAGCACCGAGGACTACATCAAGAGAGTTCCTTCCATAGACGTCCTGTGTAACCAGTTCCACACTCCCCACGACGCTGCGTTCTTCCTGTCTCGCCCAATGTACGCCCATCAGATTATGGTGAGTCTCATGCAAACACTTGTTCGTTTAATCTGTTCAGCGTATGTAGCACTGTATGTAGTCGTTATTAGGGTTTGGAAACGTTCCATGGGAATTAACAGAAATATAAGGGAATTAACTGGGAATTAACAGGAATTAAAGAGAATAAACTGGGAATTTGCAATGTTGCAGGTTAGTCCATTCGAGGGAATCTGTAATAGTCCTATTTTATAATCTCGGTGAAAACAATTTAGGGGATTTGATGTTCCTTATGTTTCTCAATCACATGCACCCAACGCTTTCAGAACATGCACTCATCAGTTCTTACGATTCTGCACACAAAATAATGTCCATTATAGTTATGAAAGTTACACAAATAATACATGCATTTTTGTTAAAGACTTTCCACTTAAGAGTGGAATTCCTCCCATTTTTCATTTTTTGGAATACCAAAAATTTTATAATCTGTATTAGTTTGCTTTGTGTGTTTTAGAGGTTTATACAAATTCTAATAAATTCCCATTTTCCCTGTAATTTTCCAACTAGGAATATTCCAAATTTTCCATGACGATGTTTTTTTCCATGGAAGGATTTGGAATATTTTCCACCCCTTAACATTCCTAGTCATTAGTGCATCTCTTGGCTATAGATGTAATTTTAAAAAAATGGAAAAAATGTATGACTGCAAACACTGAAGCTGCGGTAAGCATAAAGTAGAAGAATGCTAAAGTATCTGCCCTTCCCTGGTCTAATATGATTTGCCTGCCTGCCTTCACTTCCGGTGCAACTTCTTCCTTATCTTCTTTGCAGCACATTGTCAACACTGCAGTTTAGTGTCATGCCTGCTGCATACTTTTTTACATAAAAGTGCCCCGAAATGAAATCCCTGACTCCAACTGTGTAGCACAGAGCCGCTTAGTGCCACTGATTTATTCCGGCTCATCGCCAAGCACAGCTCAGTCTCCGGCCCCGGTCCGGGAGCCGTGCCCAGTCTGGTTTTATATCACTGACTCGACCACGGCTCCATCCGTTTCTCGTTTTGCTCGTGAATGGGCTAATCATTACGCTCTCCCTCCCAGGCCAAGTATGAGGAGCTGAAAAAGGCTGAGAAGGGAAACCGGCAGCAGCAGAAGGTCCACAAGTACATAGCGGCGTGCGAGCAGGTGATGGCGCCTGTACATGAAGCAGTGGTCTCACTTCACCCGCCCCGGGTGTGGGACGACCTGCGGCCGCAGTTCTACGCCACCTTCTGGTCGCTCACCATGTACGACCTGTCTGTACCCCATAACGCCTACGACCGTGAAGTCAACAAGCTTAAGATGCAGATGAAGGCCATCGACGAGAACCCAGAGATGGTAGGACTGCTGTGAAATTTATAAAGTCTAGGGATTATTAAGCATCAAATGTTTATAGAGTTTAGTGCCCAAGTCTCTGTCTGTCTGCCTGTATTTCTCTCTTCTTGTCTGCCTGTCTGTCTGTCTTCCTTCCCTCTTTCCTTCTTGCCTGTCGTGCTTTTTTTTTTTTGGTTCTTTCTGTCCGTCTCGACTTGCCTTTCTAACTTTTTGTTTTTTTCTTCCTGTGTTCTTTGTTTTTCTTTCTTCCTGTCTGTCTGTCTGTTTTTCTTTATCTTTCTTTGTCGGTCTTTCTGTATTTCTTTTTTCCTGAAAAAAAAAATCATCTCTTTTAGTTGTTTTAGTGGGAATATTAATGCCGTCAAAGTATGAAGCAGTTTTATGACAGGTGATAATTACATATGATTATAACTTTTTTACGGACTGTTACATTTATAACAGATTATTTTACTGTCATGGTAAGTATGTGGGTACAAATGGCACATTTATCACTTTCTGCTTTTTTACTATCAGTCGAATGTATTTTAGAATATAGACACTAATTATTTTTTGGATTAGTTATTGTAGAAAAATGTTCTGCTTGGTGCTTTAAAACATGGAGCAAATCTATGGTTTCAGTCTTACTGTGAAGAAATAGATCCACTACCCTAATCCTGCTGGAACCTCGGATCTAATCTTCTTAGAATAACAGCAAGAGTAATAGAACTTAACCTAACAGTAAACTACTGGATTCTTTTGTTTGTCTTGAGTACATTTGCGTTAGTATGTATTTTCTGACTTATGATTATGGGTGTAGTATGATTTGAAACTCGGATGTCCTACATCTGCCATTTTGATCAAGTCACATGACACATTGTCAAATTCATGCGAATTATTGAAAGTATTCCTAAAGTGGGGAAGTGGTGGCTCATGGTTAAGGTGTTGGACTGCCAACCCAAAGATTGTGGGTTCGATTACCAGCTCCCTTAACCCCTAATTGCTCAGTTGTATAAATGAGATAAATGTAAGTCGCTTTGGATGAGGGCGTCTGCCAAATGCTGTAAATGTAAAGTGTTGCGTCCCCGCTTTCCGCCATTTTTGACCATGACTTTAGAATCCAGATGGATTACTTCATCGTTTAGAGTACCTTTATTTGCATACTAAGGATTCGGACATACTTATTTTTTTTTAAACCTACTATATAGTAGGAAAGTATGCAATTTGTGAGGAAGTCATTTATTGTTTTTGCATTTACTGGTTGTGCCCCGCTCAATGCCCATGAAGATGCAGGACCTAAACTTGGAAAAAAGTATTGGAAACAAAACGAAATCAATACGTATAAATGAAAAAAAACTTCTAAGAGGGAATCTCTAATATGTAGATATTGAGGTCGCCTATTTTACTACACAGCATTTTCTCATTTTCTCGCATTTTACTCTGGCAGCCGCTAAACAAAAAGAAGAAGGAGAAGGAGCGGTGCACTGCGCTGCAGGACAAGCTTCTGGAGGAGGAGAAGAAGCAGCTGGAGCATGTGCAGAGGGTCCTGCAACGCCTCAAACTGGAGAAGGACAACTGGTTAATCACTAGTGAGTTCTCCACTCCATCATCTCACTCTCGTACTTTATCATTCCATACTGATTAGACAGTTAGACACATCCGATCTGTTGTGCCGTTGCTTTCCATTATTACAGCCACACATACTTATGACACTTTCCACTGCCTAGCCTTGGGTTTTTTTTTTTTTTGAAATGGGCGTAACCTACTAACAGATTATCAACTGCCCCGCCTTTACAAAGTGACTGTTGCAGACTGTTCGGCTTGTGTACAAAGGGGTAATCAAAAAGTTTTAAGACGAGCATCTGCGCTGCCATCTGTTGGCATGTCCTGAAACTTTTTGATATCCCCTTAATGCTTATAATAGGAGTAATCTGATAAAACATCTGAAATTAAACACTTGTGAAACGAGACAAAAAGGCAAAAGAGCTGTAAAAAATAATCCCACGAAACAGAGAAAAAAATATCGTTATCGATATCGGTTCCAGGGAAAAATATCGGTACTCCTACTCTGTCCTTAAAAAAAGGTATCGGTGCATCCCTATACAAAAGTATGATTTCATATTGATTAAGAACAAAGCAAACACAGATGAGTGTAGTGATGCTCAGGAAAACATCCCAGTGCAGTTTAACCAATCAAGTTAGTGGACCAGAACTAACTGCTGTATGACAGTGAATATAAACTGGTGGACAGGTGGGAACCAAGTCTCTGAACTAATTATAGTTAAAGGACTGCGTTACAAACAACACTTATATAATTTGGAATAAAAATAATAATCAATATTATATAATAATTCCTCTTCAGGTGTTTGTCTACTAGTTCTTAATGTTTTCCTTTTGTATCGCAGAATCCACCAAGAACGAGACAATCACCAAGTTCCTTCAGCTCTGCCTGTTTCCCCGCTGCGTCTTTTCCGCCATCGATGCCGTCTACTGCGCCCGTTTCGTCGAGCTGGTGCACCAACAGAAAACGCCGAACTTCTGCACTTTACTGTGTTACGATCGCGTGAGTCTTCCAACACTTTTTTAGCTTTCGCTCAGGCAGCCGCCGGTTCTTTGGAATGAATCCAGCACATGCGTAATGAATAGCTGTTTGGAGAGTGTCGGCAAGGACAACAACCACAGCCAGCAGCCTTAAACTGGCTCGTGTTTGTGTAAATGGCAGACTCCCGCTGGGCCTAATTGTGCCAAGTGTTTGATAATGTGTATTAAAGCAGCGGTGTGTAAAAAGGCTGGTTTATGGCGATGCTGGAGAAATGTCTTGCAGCAAGTTCACTCACTTTCCTTTTCTCCTGTCTCGTTTCTTCAGGTGTTCTCCGATATCATCTACACGGTGGCGAGCTGCACGGAGAACGAGTCTCGGCGTTATGGCCGTTTCCTGTGCTGCATGCTGGAGACGGTGACGCGGTGGCACAGCGATAAAGCCATCTACGAAAAGGTACGTTAAACAACTGAACATTTGAGGGTTAAGGGCCTTGTTCAGGGCCCAACAGTGGCAACTCGGTTGGTGCCCTTCAGTTGTGGGCGACTATCAAGCGATACACACTTTTCATCCATCCATCTATCCAGCCTAATTTATTCCTAATCAGGTTCACGGGGATCGGCTGCAGTCTATTGTCATTGTGTGAAAGGCAGGGGTCACCCTGGACAGGTTGCCAGTCCCTTACAGGGCCACATACAGACAAGCAACCACACGCACTTACTTCTATGGCCAATTTAGAATCACCAATCATCCACACAAAGACCCCTGCAGGGGATACAAACCTGGAACATACTTGCTGTGAGGCAACAGTGATAAACACCAAGTCACCATGCTGCCTCCTTTCCACAGATGTAATAACAGATTGATCAAAAGGAAGAGAAAAATATTAGATCGGTATAGGCGGATACTCAAGTTCGTGGTATCTGTATCGAGCCACCCCTAGTATGCATGTCGGACATTTTTGATAATCGCCCACGCTGCTGTCTGCCAGATGGGCATGGGTTTCTCCTTTTTTTTTTTCTATCATGAGTTGTTTTTTCCTGCCACTGTTGCTGCGGGCTTGTTTACTCAAGAAAAATATTAGTTATATTTTTAACTGTATTACTTCGGTTAAAGGTGTTAAAATTAAATTTAGTTGAATTATATAAGAAAATCACTTTAACATGAAACCGAAATTAAAATAGTTTAAAATGCGTCGCACCCGATCGATAGAACACCACTATATTTCATACAAAACAAAAAAACTTTGTGGTTTGTTGCCCGGAGACTCAGTAAGTAAGCAATTTTTCTATTTTTTTTTAAAGCTGCAAATTCAAATAACATGCCTGTCGCTATGCTTTTTTTTTTTTTTTTTTTCAGGAGTGCGGCAATTACCCAGGGTTCCTAACCATTTTCCGAACCAGTGGCGTTGACGCAGGGAATAAGGCAGACCAAGTCGACTATGAGAACTTCAGACACGTCGTCCACAAATGGCATTACAAGCTAACTAAAGTTAGTGGGTTTTTTTTGTTGCTTCTGTTCCTTTCCATAACCACTGCAAGAAGAACTGTAGCTTTTATTTTTACTTTTTGGTAATATGTTCAGTGTTTTCCAGCATTGAATTGGTTAAATGTACGAACTTTATATAGATTTTAGCTTTAATCCAGCCAAACGTTTACGTCATCTGGTAGAGCGATTTTCGTTTATTCAACTGAGCAATTGGTGGTTTGGTCGGCTTTGCTCAGGGGCAGTAGGAACTTGGTGGTTCTGGGATTTAAACCAACAGTGTTCCAGTTAGCAATCCAACACATTAACCACTGTGGTCACATCCCTCCCTCTGGTCCCACTGTTTCCAGATGGTCAATTATTCCAAACGATGCCCGTCTGCCTAACAAAACCACATGACTTTTAACCGAGACAAGATGTATGTGCTTATTTAAGGATAAGAAACAGAATTAACGGGTAAATTGTAATAATTTATAAGGAACCATGAAGAAGGAAGATATTAGCAGTACAATAAATAAAGATAATGTGGTAAAAAGTCAAATAAATCCTTTCAGAAAAAAGTTTAAGCTCTGACTTCATCAATTACACCCTTGCCATTAAAACAGTTCGGACATGCTACATCCACCATGTTGATATTGTCACATGACCTACACCCTCATACATCATTGTAATGTTTACTTAAACGACAAACAATTGCTCAGTGTTGACAATAAACAATGTTGTTCTTTTCTTCCAAAAGCTACTATTTCCGCCATTTTTAAATATGGGGTCGTCTCTCCATGATAGTCATGATAGACAAGTGTCCATCGTATATGCACCTCAAATTCCAGGTGGAAATTCCTACAGTTTTTCCCCATACTAGGGATTTAGACATGATACTAGCCTAGCATACTACATAGTATAGAAGTATGCAAGTTTGGACGCTGTTACTTTTTTCCTACTTTAAAGTTAATGAGACAGCTTGTCATGTTACCGAGCCAAAGACACTTTGTTCTGAAGACTCTGACTGTAATAAAGGCACTGGAGTCTCTTTCTTATTAAAAAAAAAAAAAAAAAAAATCAAATCACCATATTAGCAATTAGGCGTTGTCTACGGTCTACGGTAAGCGTAAGCGTCCCTGTGTTGGAGACAATAACACGAACGCATAAATATGATCTGTCTAATTGTAGACAATTATCATTAAGAAGATTGATAATTCCCCCCATGTCAAATATTTGTTTTCTTCTTAATTTGGGCGAATGGAAAACGCGGTGGCTAAAAAAACAAACAAACAGTGGCTACAACCTATGGGCTTTTAAAGTAAATGGGATAATCGTTTTCTCCCCCATGTGCTCTTGTGCTCTAATTACTATGTTTGCTGCCCCTTTCTCGGGTTTAGATGTGGTGGCCCGACTATTGCGTTCACTTGCAGCACTATGATTTGTAGTATTAATGCCGTTCAATTAAACTAGGTGGTACTTGGAAATTTCCTTTTGCCTTAAAGAAGGCTTCTGGACCTGCCGCTACACAATGTTTGGTCATTGTGTGTGTGTGTGTGTGTGTGTGTGTGTGTCCATAAAGTCACAAAAATAATTAGAGGTTTTGGGGAAAAAAACCTCTCAAAGCTGTTGCTGGTTCAGTTGCTTTAATTTAGTTTTGTACCGTCCTCACTGGGAGCCCATTAACGGGGGAAAAAAGAAAATTCGGTCCATCCAAAAGGCCAGATTGCAAACTGATTAAATGAGTTATTAAAATCCCACCCACCGATTCTGTGTTTGCCACAAGATCCTGCGAGTTGTAGTTTTTCTATAATTAAATTTAAAGTCTTATTATATGATACTCATTTTTGCTGAAAACTATAAAGATATCTTAAGAAAGGGATGAAGAGGAAAGCATTTTGAGGATTTGTTCATTAAGCAGTTTAAAAGGAACCCCAAATTAAATTATTTTAAACATTTATCTTGATTTCCGCTAAGATGCACTTGTCTGTAGGGTGAAAATTTGATGCCAACAGCAGGCATTCATGTTACCCAATCTTGTTACCTGTCCTGGGCTGGTGGAGGTGGTGTAATGACGTGGGGATTACTTTCTTTAAAAAACACTTTAATACCAATCATTCAACTCTCCAACGCCACAACCTGCTTGTTGCAGATGGATGTGTATCTCTTTGTCCACAATTCACCTCCTGCCCTTATGGACAGAACATAACTTTTAGTTTTCTTTAGTCTCCTTCTCAGACTAAAACGTTTTGATGCTTGCAAACAACTTATGGCCCCATATTGTCTTAAGGTGCACCCAAATAATCTGCAGTAAATGTTTGATGCAATTGTGTCAACCTTGTAAAAGTTAATTGTACCTTCAAGGTAAATAATTGAAACCTGGCCTTTGTTGCTATTTCCTAGGCTTCTGTGCACTGTCTCGAGACGGGCGAATACACCCACATTCGCAACATCCTCATCGTGCTGACCAAGATCCTGCCATTCTATCCGAAAGTGCTAAACCTGGGCCAGGCGCTCGAGGTTCGAGTGCACAAGATCTGCCAGGAGGAGAAGGAGAAGAGGCCTGACCTCTATGCTTTAGCCATGGGGTACCTTGCATTCTGACGGCCTGTACCATTTTCTGACGTAGTTGGGGTTTTTTTTTTTTTAGAATTTAACTGGTGGCAAAATGGAAAATGTCAGGAAATCCTGGAGGATTTTGCTTTATTTCTATTAAGATGATGTAGCTTTGTTTTAATGTCGAATATGAGAAGGTATCAAAAAGTTTTGGGACATGCCAACAGATGGCAGTGCAAGGCTGAGCTCCCTTGTTGGCTGCCATTTGTTGGCATGTCTTGAAACCTTTTGATACCCTCCGATATCAACATGTGCATGTTTCGCAGAAGGGAAAAATTGACGCAGAGAATTTTAGAAGAAGCCGCCGTTTCCCACATTTCTTTTCTAGAAACAAGACGTTTTTAAGTTGCTTGCAAACAATTTGTGGTCCCGTGTTGTCTGATTGATGAAATCTGGAGTGAAGGGTAATCGTCTCTTAGTAAGCAGCTCGCTAAGTAAAGCGAGGCGCAGCATTTTTTTTTGGGGTTTTTTTGCTTTTACTTTTAGTTTTAACGCCGCTAATCCAGGCGGTGGGCAAGAATAATGAGGTCAGCTTTACTTTAAGAGCCTTCCACATTGGAGCATAATGAAGTCCATTAGTTCAACTCAGCCTGTCCTGTCACTCTAAATGTAATCTTATCAGGCCAAAAAAAAGGTTTTTCTTCTCCACAGTCTGCTCTTGGTTTGTCTTTTAAAATAAATGTTTAGGATATTTTTCAGGGCTTTTTTTTAATATTTTTTTTTTTTATCGTCATGCAAGAACTAATACAGGCTAAAACACAATTAGACAGAAATGAAAGCTGTGAGTCGGCAAACAAGTATTTAAGTTAAAATAATTATCCATGTCGCTGTACCGTCTCTGCGGATATTTACCTTTGCTTATTGGCTCATGGCTTAATTAGATCAACTTTGTTTTTTTTTTTGTTCCGAGTGCAGGTATAAAGCCACTGAAATGCAGTTAGCATCAAACCCGTGTCGCAAATACAGACAGCCCTCGACTTACGATGGGTTTACCAACCGGAAAACCCTTCGGAAGTTGGTTTATCGTAAGTCGTCACTGGTGTACCCTTCTTCACCAGCAGGAGACACAACAGGGATATTTCCAGACATAAAAATAATCCAGACCTATTGTTAAGATTAATATAGCTATATGTGCTATGCAAAAGTCACCGCAACGACATAGCATTAACCAAACCAGTGCACGACTGGGCCAAGTAAACATATGGGGTGGCTGCAAATGCGTGTTCTAAAAATATCGTGGTTTGTTTTTTTTTTTGTTTTTTTTTTATTCGTGCAAAATTTGGAAATTTGCATATGACTGCTCAATTGAAAAATTCTTAGCTATCTGTAGCTACGTAGGTTATATATAATAAGGTATATAAATACTTCTTAAAGCGTGTAAAATGTCTGTGTGGCTAGTAAACATTGTCGAGTTTAGCGTTAAGTTTGTCACATGTTTAAGGATGTTTGTGAGAGGAGTTGAATTTGGCATTTGTTGGTCAGTTCCGTAACATTTAGGGTTAATGAGGAAGCGATTTCCATTAACCGACTTCAGGGAGTTTTTACCCCAGAGGGGTTTTAAAAGCTCTGGCCTCCTCCCTATGGGTTAATCGAATTGACAAATGATACACAACTTGTTTATGCCACCAGCACGACTTTTAATCTTACAAGGTGGGGGTCGATATTGATTTTTTTTTTTTTTTTTTTTTTTTTTTTTTGCACCTGTATAGATGTACGCAATCAACATTGCAGGCTTGAGTGAATACACTCAAGAAACCCACTCAGAAAATTATTTTCAGAGCGTGTCTAATATCTCGCTGAATTTTGATCCAGGCTGTTCCGAGTTTTGTTCTTGTCTAATAGTGCCGTAGATGATATTTGACTTCGCATTGTTGTGTTTGGTGGCATTTTTAACCGTGTATGTGAATTACAGCTACTCTGGCCAGTTGAAAAGCAGGAAAGCTCACATGGTGCCTGAGAACGAGTTCCACTACAAGGAGCCGGCCAGCACAGCTAACACCGGCGCCCTGCAGAACGGCCCGGGCAGCGCCGGCAAGACTGGCACTGCCACCCCTGCCTCTGCCAGCACTGGGAAAAACGAAGAGGGTGCTGCCGAGGACGCTGGTAAGTCTGCACCTGGGAAGCGCTTTGAAGAAAAGTCCAAAAAAAACCATTGTTTCCAACAACCGTTTAATCAGATTGTAGTTATTAATTATTGCTGGTTATTCGAATACGCTTTAAAGCTGGAGGACGGAACTACAGGATTCATTACAAATTTAAGGTCTTAGTTTAGTGACACAGTTAAAACTGATAAAGTGTGGGGCGTTAATTAAAATAGTCATGTAATGTGTGTGTGTGTGTGTATATGGATGAAAAGATAGAGAGAAGGGGGGTGGATGAAGAGGTGGATGGATGGATAGGAGATGGAGAGATGGATGGATGGATGGAAAGGAGATGGAAAAATGGATGGATGGATTGGATGGCTGAATGGAAAGAGATGCATGAATGAGAGATGTGGAAATGGATGGATGAGGGATGGATGGCTGGATGGATAAGGGATGTATGAGATGGCTGGATGGAGGGATGAGGAATAAATGGATGGATGGAGGAATAAATTGATGGTTGAAGGGGTGAGGGATAACTGGATGGATGGAGGGATGAGGAATAAATAGAGAGATGAAGGATGGATGGATGGATGGATGGATGAGGAATGTATGTATGAGCGATGGATGGTTAAGGGATGGATGGCTGAATGGATGAGGGATGTATGAGAGACGGCTGGATGGATGGATGAATGTATGTACGAGGAAGGGATGGATGGATGTATGAGGGATAAATGGATGGATATATGGATAGTGTTGTGACGAGCAATAACCACTGCACAGACGCTGTAAATAAGATAAATCTGTTATTTATCTACTCATTTGTTCAATCGACACGCCGTTATTTAAAATTACCAAAGCAGCTATTTTTCCTTATTCTTCATAAAGTTTTCTCTCCGTATACAGATGTGAACATGATGTTTTCCGGATGAACGTGTTTTCTGATGCAAACAAACTTGCCTGAGCATCATTACGATAATTAAACACGTTGATCATAGCAGCCGCCTTCAGTTCAGCCCTCCAGCACAGACTCCGGTTATATAAGCTGCTCCGTTAATAAAAACACATTTTGGCTATATAGATTTTTACTCTATAACACTTCATCACAGGAATTTATTGCTGACTGACCAGCGAGCTAGCGGGAATGATGTCATTGTCTCTTCCTATCCTGTGCTTCTGGGTTTTACTCTGTTATTATTGAATCATATATTGCAATGACTCTATAACAGCGTGACTTAAGATACAGGACGATCTGCGTTCTGTTTACACTTTAAACTATTTCATTATTTCGCAATTTTAATAGTAAAAATATGTTAATTTTATATTGATATACACAACTTCAGTGCAGTAAAGTCTGTTTTTTAAGGCTGTATTCAGATCAGCCGTATTTAAACATGAGCTTGATCACCATGCAGCATAATCACTTTCACTACCACATTCAAGTGGTAGCACAGTGAATAAAGTGTTGGACTGCTAATTGAAAGGTTGTGGGTTCGATTCCGAGCACCACCAAGTTGCCACTGTTGGGCCCCTGAGCAAGGCCCTTAACACCCAAATTGCTCAGTGGTATAAAAGAGAGAACTGTAAGTCGCTCTGGATAAGGACGTCTGCCAAAATGCTCTAAAATGTAAAACTCTCACGAAAACTTTTGCCGATGTCGAGCTAAAACCCCAGTTAGATTAGGATTTGTGTTAATCCTGAACAATGTGTTGGGTTTTTAATATTTTTCAGACAAATCAAAAGACAAATCTCAGGTGGCTCAGAAAACAACCAGCAAAAACCCAACCGCGGCGAATAAAGTGAGCAGCAGCAACGGCAGCAGCACACCTAACAGGTACACCTGAGACCTGCTTCCAACACACACACACACACACACACACACAGATCCACACACACATCCATTTGCAGCACCTTTCCAGCTAAAAGCACTGCAGAATGATGTACTGCTCTCATCTCCTGGATAATATTATTAAAAGCTTAGTCCCCCAGGCAAGGAAGTTTAGCACCAGCTTATTATTTCAAACTACCTAGCAAATAAATCAATCTTTTATCAAAGTCTACCTTTGTTATGAACTGCCTAATTAAATTTAAACAGCCTTCCAGGGTAGAATCTGCTTACCGTTCTATTAAATTGAGCAATCGCTCAAAGAAACCCTTTTGAAAGGAGCCGTCTTGGTGCGATATGGTTGTTACAACGTCCAGACAATTGGGAAAGAACTATTAAATTGGATGTATAAAGCATTATTTTGAGAAAGGACATCAAAGGGACTTGCACAAGGAAGGATAGGTCTCCATTAGGGCCCATTCAGAAGCAGTGGAAATGTAATAAGTTGGTTCTTTCAGGCTCTGCTGTATTTGCAGAGGTCCGAGTCGGTGCCTTAGTCAGACACTGGATTGGAATATAATTCATCTAAGAGGGGTTTGGACGCCGCCCCGGGATTTAAAGTTATTATCTACAGTTCATCAAATATTCATCACAACATTGTTAAAACTTTGTTAAAGGAAGCGTAAAGGCTGCAATTGTGTAATGGCGTAAGGATTTGTTGGTGCAGTTCAACGAACCCGTACCTGTAAAATCTCAGGATTTATACAATCAATTAAAAGGGTTAGTCAAAGTAAGGAAAAAAAAAATCAATTTGGAGTCATGTCATACACCTGAACGCCTGTACATTGCCATCCTAGCAGCATCAAAGGGAGCAAAGAGAAGGAGGACAAGGAGAAAAGTGTGAAGGAGAAAAAAGAGAAGAAGGAGAAGGCCGCTGCCAGCACTCCAGAGGCCAAGGCAGGAGGGAAGGAGAAGCAGAAGGAGGAGAAAGCCGGTGACGCCAAGGAGAAGGTGCCCAAGGCTGAGAAGGACAAGAGGAAGGATGACAAGAAGGACGAGAAGAGCAAGAGTGACGCCAAAGCTGCAGACAAAGAGTCGTCCAAGGAGCGAGATGTGGCCAAGGAGAGCAAGCTAAAGGAAAGCGGCAAGGGCGAGAAAAACGCTGGCTCCCTCAAGTCCCCTGTTCCCAGATCAGAAGGAATCGAGTCTGAACGGGGTAAGACACATTTTCATAATATGAAACGAGTAATTTAAGCTAAGCTCTTTTATAGCCTCAACTTTGGCGGCTTTAGAGAGGAACTGTCATTTGTGCCCAGTCCTGGTGGTGATTTGTAGGATTATTCTGAGGGCTTATACAATTTGGGGGGCTCCCATAGAGCTCTTTTATTGGTAGTAACAGTGTAGAATAGGGGGCCCAACCGCAGGCTTTTATAGGGTCCAAAAATTGTTAGCGGTGCCCCAGTCACGTTAGTGAATATAATCGATAGACCAAAAAAACCTATCAATGATGTTTGTCCTATTTTTAAAAGGAAACCCTGGCCAAGAGGGCCATGAAATGAAATTGGTGTTAAAAGGTCACGGTTTTAAACAGCATTATAAACAAATACTAATTACATAATTTTTTAAAACTATGCGAAAGCGTTTTCGCTCACACTGTTTTGAAGGCTAATCCTTAGCTAATCTTAGCTCCAATGCTCCATGGTGCCGTATCGTGGCTTACCCTGCCCTTTGACCCCAACTTCATAAGCTGGATATACGAGAAAACAGAATTTCACTGTGTATTAATGTGATAAACTCACTCGCTTATTTTGGATGCTAATTATCCTTAGTGCTCTGCTTGTGACATGCTCAGGTAACTGTATCGTCATTATGTTTCGGTACTTTACGTCAGATTAAACGCGCCGATGCCCTCAAGGGGGAAAACCGCCGTCCACCTAGAAAACTAGCAGAAAAAATTGTAAAAAATAAATAAATATGCAGGTCTGTTGCTGAATGGTGGCCTAAACAAGATTTGCAGCTGAAAGTACCAAAATCCTTAGCAACTAGCCAGACTAGTTTTTTTACTGGACATTGAAATGACAATTAGAAAGAAAAAAAATGTAGCTTTTGTATAAGTGAGACTTTGTTGTCAAAACTCCCGAAGTAGCTCAGGTTTTGCAGCCCATACAGTTCCCTTAGAAAAGCTGCAGAATATTCCACCCTGGCCCAGGTGGCCACAGGGGCACTTCATTTCCATGGCTCATTGGCTGGTTCTTTTATGAACCCTAGGAGTTTTTTTACCCTGAGGTTTACCCTACTTGTTTTCTAACGTAGCACTTGGCCTTTTATAAATCTGTTCCACTCATTTATCGTAATTTTATGCCCTACTTGTAAAAAATACATATTAATTTACATAAATAGGGGTGAAATAATTTATTGAAAGTTTACTGTTATCACAATGTCTTTGCTTGAAAAAAAGCTTTCATCATGTAAAGAAATGGGTAACGAACTGATTATAATATTTTAACCAGCTGGTAGAAATATTCTACATCATCTGGCTTAAAATTCAATATTGATACTATAGTCTGAGGGGGAAAAATTCAGCAGATTCGTCCAAAGAAAGGACTGGCCATCCACCAATATTTAGTTTTGGAGGGTTTTGTAATATCAGATCCGGCGATACCTGGTGGCCATTTTGAGAGTTTTTGAAGAATGCCTAGTTAACAACTTGAGGTGAAAATCACATTCAGTAGATTTTTCTATTTCGGCTGTATGTAGCAGAAACAGTACGCGGATGTGTTAAAGTATATCGATTTAAAAAAAACAAGGTATTTTCACCTAAAATTGTTGACTAGTCATTTTTTAAAATGTTGAAAAACAACTCTCAAAATGGCCACCGGGTATCGCTGGATCCGATATTACAAAACCGATATCCGATTATTTAAAAAAAGGGTTAAATATTGTGTAAAATATCGGCAAAGCTGAATATCGGTGAATCGCTAGTCCTTTCTTTGATAAATTTGCTGTTAATGGCGTTCTGTCATTGATGCTACCTACGATATTAAACAGAATTTTTTTTTTTAATACTAAAATTAAAAAAAAACCTCCAATCTAATAGTTTTGTATTATTATTATTATTTTTTTCTCCTTTTTTACTCCAGAACAAAAAAGACGAAAGCTCGACACACACTCTTCGCCCTCGCACTCCTCTGCAGTTAAGGTTAGTATGGCCTGAGGAGGGCCGTTTTCCTCTTGTCCCCTCCCTCCACATGCCAGGGGAGTTCAGGGGAGGCCTCTGGAACCCAGTCTTCATAGGAGAGCAGTAGGGGGGAGAAGTCATGCATCACATGGACTTTCTATATATATATTTTTATTTTTTTTGAGAATAAATATTTTTCTAATAAATTTTTTTTAATAATAGAATTCAATGGACTTGCCAAAAAAAATGTAAAGTCACATCAGATTTTTTTGCTTCCCATTTTGTATACTCTGTGCTGGAGCTCTCAAGTGCCTTGGAAAGATATTTTTGCCACATAAAGCAGTTTCTGTAAATATAGAAATAATATTTTTGTAAATCACCAGTCAGCTTTTTTTTTTTTTGGGGATTTTTTTTTTACAATTTTTGTGAACGACCTTTTTGGCTGTAGTGTTAAATCCACCAAGAGAGAGTAAAGTAAATAAGAGGCTACCAGATTTAAAGCATCAAGACGAGCATCAGTTCAGAGCAGCCCGGCATCCCAGAGCAGTTGGAGTGTTCGTGTTTTCCTGTGACGTCCATCCTGGAGTCTTCTGACCAGCCCGAGCTACCGTTATTCCTCCCTATTTTTTTTTTTTCTTTTTTTCTTATCCGTGTTTCGTTTTTTTTTTTTTTTTTTGGAAAGTAGCCCAGAGGTGGTAAAGCTACAGAAAATGGTGTGGTTTTTTTTTTTTTTTTTTTTTTTTGTGTTTTTTTTTTGTTTTTTTTTTTTGTTGTCCCCCTGCTGCCCCCGATCTTCACATCTTCAACAAAAGGCACACGTGCCCCTTCAGCTATCCAGGGAAAACCCTACGATGCATCACCAGCAGCAGCAGCTTCATAGTGAGAGGGAGGAAAGGCTACCGGGGGAAAAAAAGAATGGGCAAAGTCTTTCCAGAAGGAGCTGCTTATCTGCAACCAGGGAGCTTGTTGTAATACTATATTCACCCTAATTCCATATGCACCCAACCACCAAGACTTACACCCTATCACTTATATCCTACATACCAGGGCACATTAATTAACAATAATTAATGAGGAATTCCTCCAATTCTTTAACCGTCATCTATAGTACACACACACACACACACACACACCACACACACCACACAGACTTAGTGAATGTATGATTTGTTTAACCCCATTACACCTAGCACGGGTTCTCCAAGCACATCTAGTCAAACGTTCGTTATTCATAGGCCACAATTTAGCCTCCAATTGTTTCACTAACCATGTCAAAGTTCTAGTCTTTGAAGGTCTCTTTTTGGGGAGGTGTTGAATGGCGGCCAACCTTCCCCAAATCCCCCCCCCAACCCCTTTCTCCTGCTGTGTGCCAACTTCTTCAGCTCATCTGTCATCTCCGTTCATTCCTACAGGACAATCTCAATGACTCCAAGGACTCAACCGCCAAGGTGCATATTTCTTTGGTTTCCCTTCTATATGCAATGTTATAGTATATAGATTAATAACCTGTATTTTTGAATCACGGTATTTTGAAGTATGTATGTTGGAGTAATCATATATTTCCACCAGCGCTGGTGCCGGAGCCCAACCCGGGAACCATGCTGTCCTTTTCCATTAAATAAAATCCCAGATCCTGGCTCCAAACCTGCCCCCGCAACCTTGCTAGTCTCGAAGGAGAGCCGGTGACTTCAGTGGGCGGAGCTTCCACCACAAAACGTATTTTAAAAAGCAGATAGTCACAAGAACAGATGAGTGTCAGTTCAAAAACCGGCTGTCTTTTCTCCATCGGGTTCACAAGAATAAAATGGAAGTATAAGGAGAGGGTGGTGGTATAAGAACCACCGATTTACAGTATAAGAGATTAACAAGTTTTTAAAAAATAGTACAGGGAAAAGAAGGCATACAGACAGCAAGCGATTCTGGTCACATGTTAGTGATGTCAGTCCAAATGAGAGCTAGTTCAGTACTGGCCTTGGCCGAGCTCCGGTACCGGTCTGGTGGAAAAGCAGTATCACAATCCTTTTTCTTTCATTGAAAATAATTTCGATACGAGTCACAGCTGTATAAAATGGTTGCATTATTTGTCTTGTGAAAAATTGACCGACTGCCCATAGAACACATCATAATCTTGCCGGAATTTGCAGTTTTGTGTAGTGAACACGGGATACACACCGGTAGCTGCTAGATTTCACGCCATTGTCTTCGTTTTTGTTTTTCTCCCCCCGTCCTTTTCTGTGGTGCCGATGGATTTACGTATGTTATTGCTTTTTCTGATAGCTGTACTTTGAGTTTTATGGCTAATTGTGAGTCGGGGTGATGTCACTTAAAGCATAATGGCTTCCCTGCCCCCCCCTTTTTAGTAATGGCATCCCTGGTCTTTTTAAAAAAAAAAAAAAATTGCAAGCACTACCTGGTTTGGTTAATTTTTTGTTAATTATTGCAAACTGATGAAATCTTATAGTTATCTTATGTCAGCACCCAGTCAATTTAATGGAACTCAATAAATCAGTGTGAAATCATGGAATTGTTGATTCTGATTAGTCGGATAGGTTGGTTTATTCTTTTATAGAACAGAACGACTCGCATAAACAGTGTACCATCGTCCATATAGTTATATTAAGACTTTTTTTGGGGGTACGTCTCTATAGGGCAGTGGTGGCTCAAATGGTTAAGGTGATAAGTTGCTGTTTTGAATGATCAGGAAGACCTGGGTTCGAGCCCCACCCGACAGCACTGAGATTCTTAACCCCTTCCTACTCCAGAGGCGCTGTATGTATCATAGCTGACCCTGTCTCTGACCCCAACTTGTATTGATTTTAGGTCAACTTGGTATCCTTAAACTTAAAATTCCACATAATGTAAATTCTATAATATTTTCTTTTTTAAAGGAGGCCAAATTATTAATAAAATGAATTAGTTTTTGCATTTATATTTTTTTTTTTCATGGATAAATAATAAATTGGAAGGTATTTGATTGTTGCCACTTGTCAGTCTTACAACTGTGAACAGAAATTAATGCAGTGACCAGTTTACCTTGCCGGAACTACTTTCCCCACGCTAGCGTAAAGCTGTTGTTGCGTGCTCGGGTTGCTTATAATGGAAAAAAAAAAATGTTGATAACTGTTGCCCTGCTTCCTTAATTTAAGTTACCCAACCCATTATACTGATTTCCTTTTGAATTTGTTTAAGGTGTTTGCTGCTCGAAGCATTTCTAGGAGTTTTAGGGCTTTTATAAATTGAGCGCAATAAAATCTCTTTAACAAGATTCGGTTTGACGCGCCAGCTGTAAAACCGCAAAGCTCTTCATTAGCCTAAAAGTTGTGCTCCTGCAAAAAGAAATCACGTCCTATATCTCCTAAACTACCTTTTCCTCGCCGCTTCCCAACACGTGCACACGTTCCAGCACGCAAACGCTTCACAAACCGCTAATGGAATTTCTTTTCCACGCGTTTATCTATTTTTTATTTTTTTCCCCTTCCGTCTCCTGAGCCTCACTTAGTCGTCTTAGAATCTCGTTGGAATCCTTGCTCTTCTCTGATATTCCTCCGGCTCTCCTCCGGTCGGCTGATAAGAGTTTTTCCTCCATTATGGCCGCTAAAAGCAACGGCAGGATATTTAAAAAATATGCTGATGGTGCCTCTCTCTAAAGCCAGATCCAGCAGGGGCTTTTTTTTCTTAGTGCCCTGCCATTTCTTTAGCCTAAGTTTTTATATAAAATAGGATATTTCATTAAAGCAACTTTGCTTATCAGACCAACCGGTTGGGACGAGTTGTTAAATTAATCCGGTGATATTGGGTTTAGTTAGAGCTGGGCGATATGGCCAAATTTTATATCACGATATAGTTCGATACGATATAATTCCGATATCGATATGAACAATTTTAGAGAAGTCTCAAAAAACTGCCAGTGGAGGGTCTGTACCTACAAACATTACCGACATTAAATAAGATCTTTGTTACCGATTCACAGATTTACTTCTGATTTTATAAAAAACACAACATCGCTTACTCGTTCACTGCGCATGCCGACAATCTGACTGTTGTAAACGTTTAAACCTTTAACAGATTACGATGAAAAGCGGTCTATGCATTTCCATGGCTACTGCGTAGCAACTGCGCTAGGACATTTCTCTCTACTCCCCTCTGTGTGTCTGTGCCTCTCTTTCCATCCCTTACCCTCCTTTAAGTCCGTCGAAGCACTACAATCTTGCGTCTTCGGTCTGCGCACAGCAGCGTTTACTAAACAGCCGTGTTAAATAGAGCGGGGCAAATGAGTAGCGGGGTGACACTACAAAAGTAGCCAATTGTGTATTGCTTTTTCTGTCGTCCGTTTCCTGAACATAATTCAGTGACACATGCTGGGATCGATATCGAAATATCGGAAATGGGTTTAAAAATCATATTTCCAGTATTGAAAAAAGTTATTTTGCGATATTTATTGATATTAAATTATCATCCAGCCCTAGTTTTGCTATACAGAATTTATGGACAATGTAATACAGGTGGATAAAAACTATGTTAATAAACTATTAAATATTATCCAATGAAATGTTGGGGGGGGGGGGGAATAGTGTTCCTAAGGTAAATAGGGTAAGTGTGTGTGTGTGTGTGTTTAGCTCAGCTTACTATAGACACCAGAGCTAGAGAAATGGAGCATCATGTCTGGATGATTGTCAGCCCTGGGTTATATTGTTTTACCTTTCACACCGCTCATAGTTTACCTTTGCATATCCATGGATTAAAAGCTCTACATTGTGTATTTACACAGTCTGTGATCCTGAATTAAAGAATGACCCAAGTAGTTTGTGACCTAATAAAACAATGGCGTATGTCTGATCTAAAGTGGGCTGTCCTCCAAATAGCAATGCCGAAATGTAAAAAGAATCTCGAGAAGCGTCGAGTAATTTTCTTTATTGCAGTCTGCCAACGTTCACTTGCCACCAGAAGGTTATCTGCCAACAATAAAAGCCTCCAACAACACAAAGGCTGGGTTATCCGAGTTAAAACGCTTCTTGCATCCTAGTCTCTTGTGCTGGTTAGACTTTCTTCTATTTTCCCTACAAAGATTCTGGCAAGCATAAAAAAAGCAGGAAACGGCCGATTAGTCACATGTTTGCGACGTCAATTATGTGTTTATTTTCCATAACTAACAAAGCAAGCATAACAGACGCAGGACTTTAGTTGGTAATCATCACGCAAATAATGAATGCCAGCAGTGCAGCTTTCCTCATCTGTCCAGATGCAAAGACACTTTTCGCATTAAGCCTTTCTCGCACGAGTCAAATACTAAAGCAAGAGAATTAAGGATTTTTTCATCCTAAATTTGCCATTTCTCACTTGTTTCTGATGCGATACGTTAAAATACGCCTTAACACAGATGGAAGCATAGCATCGCAACTGGTGCCTATTTGGCAGCCAATGCATGGTTAACACTGCAGACGCCATGTTTATCCTTAGGGTGTAACGCCTAAACTACGCCGTGCAACTCTGTCATTCTTCCTGAGTCTAGTTCCTCACTTGTTGTTTGGATGACACTGCTGGCTAAGAGCTCAGTCTAACCCGTCCTCTCAAAATCTTCCAAATGATTTAATAGCCAGTAATTGGAAAAGGCCATAGGGTCTGATCTACAATCTTCATACTTGATAAAGCATTCATTCAGCACTTAATCCCCTGAGCCCGGAGGCGGAGTCGTCCGGAATAAAGAGCGCTCCGGATCAGGATTGAAAAGTTTCATCACAGGGTAAAGGTCATCAGTCAGAAGAACTTGTATTGATTTTTTTTTTTTTTTAGTGACTCTTTCTGTCAGTAGGAAAGCGTGAACCTAAACCTCAGCAGCAAAGAAAAAAAAAACAAAACCCTTACATCATAAAAAACCTTTCTTCGACCCTTTGTATAGAAGATAATATCCAAGCTGTCAAGACCGGTTCGAATTTAAACACCGTATGTCAGACACGGGGCAAGCAATAAAATCAGTCACAGAGAATAGAAACATTCATTTTGTGGCTTTTTGACATCTAGTGAACGAAGTGTGTTTCGTTTTTCCCTAAAGCACGTTTTTCAGATTTTGTGTTTTCTTTGTTTGTACTGAAACGATTTTCAAGCTTTTTGTTTTTCAGACATTTGAGGGACCTGTTCCAGAGTTTTGTTTGTCGAATTTAACTCTTTCTTTTTTTGGCTGTTTTGCTAAATGATATACTCATTCATTTTGTGGTTTGTTGGACATCTGGGAACGAAGTTTGTGTTTCGTTTTTTTTTTTTTTTTTTTTTTTTTTTTTTTATTCACTAGAAAGCAAAGACATTTGAGGGACCTGTTCCAGATTTGTCCTCTCTCTCTCTCTCTCTTTCTTTGGCTGTAATGATATACTCGATTATTCTGGGAAGGCTTTTTGTTTATTCAGTTACAAGACCATTAGTGATGTCATACATCACATGTTGATGGGGAGATCTGGGGGTTTGGTCAGTTGTTCCAGTTCATCCCAAAGGGTTGGGTCAGAGTCATGGAGCAGAATTTGCATGTATCGTAGCTTGGGGTTTTTTTTTTCATGCTGAAACTGTTCCAAGCAACTGTCCCTTTTTCCAAATTGGTGGCAAAAAAAAACACGTGAGGAAAAAACCCCTTAGAATAGGCATTGAGGTGTCCACAAATCTTTGGCCATCCAGACTGTCAAAGCACTTTAATGCATCACTCGGAATAAGGGCGTCTGCCAAATATAGTAAACTTAGAATGTGTTGTACTGTAACCTGCCAATGGATTTTATACATCTTTGCTTTTAAACAGCAGGAGTTCTGGTAATAAAGCCTCGTCATCCATTTTCCCCTGAATGTCCTTTCTCATTTCAGCGCTCTGGGACAGCCTGATTTAGCCGGTGACCTTTTAGAAACCTTTTCTCCAGGCTCCCTTTTTACCATTGTGCGGGCGTCATTTGCTGCATTTTTATGCGTCATGATACAATCATAAAATCCTGTAATACATTTACAGTTCCATTTCTGGTGTTTAAAAGATAAGCAACGTGCATTTAGCTTATATTGTCCAAACTGAGCAGTTTACGGTTAAGGGCCTTGTTCAGGATCTTATCGGTGGCAGCTTCCAGTCAGCAGGACCGCACCTTAACCACCGAGGTGACTGCTGAGTTACGTGGATTTAATAACCTGCATGTCCTCAACATGGCCGACTTATTGCAGTGTCCTGACTACTGAAAAATAGCGCTAATTGAGACACTGACTCTCATTAATAGCGTCTCATTACTTATCAGTTACACATGCTTCTGATTTGGTCCCCCATCCAAGATAAACTGGGTCCTTAACCCCCGATTGCTCAGGTGTAAGTTATTCTGCCAAAATGCTAATGGGAACTTGGTAGTGCAGTGGTTAAGGTGTTGGATAGCTAATTGGAGGATCGGGGTTTGATTCCCATTAACACCAAAGTGACACTGCTGGGCCCCTGAGCAAGGCTGTTAACCGCCTGCTTTTCAGTTGTATTAATGTAAGCCGCTTCGCCAAAAGGAACATGGGCGCAGTGGTTAAGGTGTTGGATTGGACGATCATGGTTTGATCCCCAGCACCACCAATTAATTTACTTATCACTGTTGCCCCCCACCCCCCAGTCTAGTATTTCAGAAGCACAAAAATAAAGATTATTATAAAATCGTTTTTTGTTTTAACATTGGTCACCTAGTATCGATACCAAGGTGTATCATACATTCCGGTATCGTGCCGAAGCGTAAATTATGCTATCGCGCCGTCGCTACTTGCGAGTCGAGTTTAATTTAGCAATATAATATGTGAAAGTCAAAAAGAGTTCTTTTGTTACTTTGCTCTTTTTCGAAGCTGTTGTTGAACTTCCGGTTAGCACACTTTTTGGGGGAAAAAGAAAATAGAATTGCACCAAACGTCTGCCTCTTTGTTCGTCGAAGTGAAGCTAATTACAGTTCTGATGTTTGAAGAAAGCTAATGCTGTTGCCTAAATGAGGCGAAACAAAGTGACTTCAGTTTATCATTGAAGGCCCATATTGAGCCTTCACTTCCCTTCCACAGGCAACCTGCTGAGTTTGAAAGCGGAAAGATTTTATGCACCTTGGCAGCGAGCTGCTTTTGTAACGGTCCTAATTAGGTGCCAGAAAAACAGCTTCACATCTCCAAAGATGCTTTTTCAAAGTCCCGCGGTACAGCCGACTTCTTCAGCGCTAACAAGCTTGTTCTCTCTTTTCTCCATTCGCTATGCTTTTTATTTTGCCTTCTTAAAACCCACTCGTTTCTCCTTAAGGTGCACTTTATTATCAGCAGCAGCATCATTTGGATTTTTAAGCTCGTGTTTGCATAAGCTAGCCCGTTTCCATGTTATAACAATCACAGTGGATGATTTTTTTGTTGTTGTTGTTTTTGCTAGTCCTGTTCGTAGTGATCAGGTCTTACTGCCGGGAGTTATTGGAGCTACAAGAAATGAACTACAACCGGAAAACGGCTCATTTAGAAAAGCGTTATCCAAACACTTTATCCACTTTCGTAGACAAAGATAGTTCTGCAAACAGCTTTTAGCGTCATGCTTCATGTGATGTGCTAATAAGATTTTCCAAGCCTGGAATTATTCTGGAATGTTCGGTTTCCGCACAACGGCGGGATGGATTGTGTGCAGGCTAAAATGACCATGTTAGGTTCTATGTTAACTGTATTATAGTGTGTAATTAGTAAGTTGTTTTTTTTTGTGTTTTTTTTTTAAGACCTTGCAAAGATGAGCGATACTTAACTGACTTGATCGGCATGTAAAATTGTCCCAAAGTTCCATGAATCTCATTGGCCGCATTTACACTGCAAATCTTTGATCCCCGATTCAGATTTTTTTTTTTTTGAAGACCCACTTTTATTGTTTTATCTTTATCCAATATAAATAGCTTAAATTAGACATACTGACCGGAAAAATAAAGTAAAAGCTTTCACTACTTTGGCAAAACGATGATCTCTTTAGTTGGAGGGAAAAAAAAAAGGAGAGCGGAATATAGCATTGATCGGCAAGTTATATATGTTTTTATTCCTTGTGTTTTTTTGTTTTTTAAACTTGTTTACAGATAAAACAGGCTTTGCGTTGACAAAAAAAAATAAAGATAAATATCGCTATTTTTGTCTTGTATGGATACATCGCTGTTGGCGTCTACATGATGTTATGGGCCACCGTTGTTTGTTTATTAAAATCCGATCTGTCTGCTTGCGTGGCAGACGCTAATACAAGTATCCGATTCATATCCCATTTATTAGCACTTATGATTGAGACCTGAATCCAATCTAAAAATATCAGAATCCATTCGTGTTTTTGTTTTTCTTTCCTGATTACACGGTTATCTGTCATATCCCATCTGTGCCACATTGGAGGAATTGGGTCATTTGATACATGCAGTGTAAATGCGGTCTTTCTGACTTGAGCAAAGTGCCGAAACAGGAAGTAGATGTTCTGTTCCTTTTTTTTTTAATGTCCACGTCCACTATTACAGCTCTGTAGTTCTCTTACACTGTTGTTACTGATACTGATGAATTTTCCACCTGAATTCATTGCTTTATATTATGTCCATGTAACAGCTCGACATTTAGGCATTTTTAGGTGTGTGACTAATGCAGATTAATTAGGCTCGGCTTTTCTTCTCTCATTTTTAATCGTACACTCGAATGCCGTATCCAGAATAAATTGTTAGTCATAATGTGTGTTAGAACTGCACCGGTTCGAGGTGCGATGTTCAGAAGTCAAGTCGTGCAGAGAACCCGGCACAGCTTCGGCACATCACGCTAATTTTCACGCTTTGCTGTATCCCACCATCCCTCAGCAGCATCACGCCAACAACAGCACCGGCCTGACCAAGAGCGAAGCTGAGAAGAAAGAGTCCGACAAGTCCAGGGACCGCTCCAAAGAGAGGGAGAAGAAGGAGGAGAGGAAGGACCGCAAACGAGTGAGTACATCTCTGGCTGGGTTTATAAAAGGACAACAGTGGATGGTGGGAGGATAAATAGGGGTGTGTAGGCAATGAAATTGTGCAGCACTTTGGTCCTTCAGGCTTCAAATAAGCCTCACTTTATAATGTGAAGTTTGCTTGATGTAAACAGCAGATATTGAGCTCCTGAGCAGGTGCCAGATAGGAGGACCCAGAGTTTTATTTGCAGTTCTGAATTCATTTCGTCTCTCTCTTACCCACACATTGTTTTTTTTCCCCTCTCTTTTTTTTTTTTTTTTTTTTTTTTAAAACCTCAGGACTACTCCAACAGCGACCGCGAGATGAGCCAGGAAGCCAAGCGCCGTAAAGACGAGAATGGAACAAGTGAGAGGAACAAGTGAGTCGTGTCTACTTTCTTTTGTTTGCCAGCCAGAGAGTCTTTCTGAGGCAGAAGTAATCAGAAGTTTTTGTTTGTGTGTGTGTGTTATCTATCTTACCATATCGCTTGCTTTTTTTTTTTTTTCCTCTTCCTTCCAGATTCTTCAAAGCACAGTAAGAGCGCCAGTCCGGCAGATTCGCCCCATTCCAATGACAAAGACAACAGCAAACGCTCCAAATCCACCAGCAAAGACAAGAGCGACCTAGCCAAACCCGACAAGCCCTCCGGAGGCAAGAAGGTAATTTCATTTGCTCTCGATTGAAAGCGATACAGCCAGGCAGTAGTTTTAACTAGGGATACACCGATGCAGATACCGGTACATTTTAAAGAATTTAGCAGATATTATTAGCAGATCAGTGGGTAACTGTATCAGACCAGATACTAGTTACAGAATGTCAGACTCAGCTGTGTGGAAAATGTAAAAATTACCAACCACCGATGCACCATAGGCTGCCAACTATTTCCCGCAAAAATATCAAGTTGCTGTAATACGAGTAACCAGCCATCACCCGGCAAAACCCAAAAGATTTTACATATCGATATCGGCAATTAACAGATGAAAAAAAATAACGTTAATCAGCCTTTAAAAAATCGTATCGATGCATCCCTAGTTTCAACACACCTTCTTTGCCATCTACTAATAAGTCCACCTACATGTAGGACACTATAAACACAACGAAAAGAGACTAAATCTGACAGACTGTTCTACCCTCAGTAGATGCGGCTGTTAGCGGTGTTATAATCCTAATTTTGCAACAAAACAACTATTATATTTGCGCTGTAATCCTCTTGCTCGTAATATTTATTTATTTTATTTATTTTTTACATGTTATTTGCGCTTTCGAAAGGGAAATTGCATCAGCGCACAATAGCATCTGCATTTGCTTTTCTACTTTACAGTCACGTTGACTCAATCCCCCAGGTCTTCACGGCTCGCCGAACAAATTTTTTTTTTAAATTTTATTTATTTATTTATTTTTACCTGAGCCGATAAGAGCGTCTCCATTTCCATTCTTAAGTTTCTTAAAAATAAATAAGCTGGATTTATTTCCTCGTAAGCAGGAATGTAAAAAAAAAAAAAAAAAAAAAGGACGTGCAGGTTGGATTGTTTAAATAAATGCTGCATGTTTTAGGCTCATGCAATAACACAGGCGTTTGATATTTGGACTTTAAACTCTGGTTGGAGTGTTTTAGCTTGTCGTAGACATTCACAAATCCAATCCAAATTTTACTATATAATGAACTCAATATATTTTCCCGAAGTTTTTAACAAGATTCCCAGTAAACAGAACAGCTTCTTTCCTCTTTTGGCTTGTAGAATAGTGTTATACAAAAATAATCGAAAAATATTATCGAACAATATTATCAGCCATAGCTGTAGCAATCACACAGACTCGGCAAACAATTCAAAAAGGAGCAACGCGTTTTGGAAATCTTTTCTTTGTTCCAACATTTACTATCAATACTGCGCCGGCGACCGTCTCTTTTAGCTGAAACACTAGCGCCGTTTACAGGAGACGTTAATATTGCGATTACAGTTCGATTCCAATCTGAATTAAAATGCTCCATGTAAACACCTTAATCAGAATTAAAATACCGAACCCGATACCCCCCTATCCCCCCAAAAATACCCCACTTCGGGTCGCAAGAGCTGGGATAAACCTTTACACAATCCGATCAAAAGAAAAATCCCTCCGTGTAAACGACTTTTTCCACGTGCCATTCCTTGCATTCCTAGTCTTTATAGAATTTCTTAGGAAATGACTGGCGTGCAATGCAAAAGGTTTGTTTCCATCCCAGGTCCCTAAATTTTACTAGCATGACTTTGACCAGTCCTTATTACAGACTTTCATTTACAGGATAAAGTGATACGGCTTGTCTTTATGGTATTAACAACATGGGCAATCAAACAGACTGTCAGACGAGCTGTGCACACGTCACAAATATAAAATAGATGTCACATAGTTCGGAATGAACGTCCAGGTTTTTCTGGATTTGTACTCTCTTAAATAGGAAAAGGGCATTGGAATACGTACCAACATTTATACCTACAGCTTTAGCACACACTCTTCTGTATTTTAAGCTACAGTTTGTCATTTCTTTTTTTTTTTTTAAACCCCTATGCAAAGTCACACACCTCGGAATGTTGTATGTTCGTTAGTAGAGAAACGTTCAGTTCTTTTACACCACTCTTACGCCACCTGCTTTCTCTGCTGTATGTGCTTTATTAAAGGAGTCCAGACACGACAAAGAGAAATCAGAAAAAAAGCGAGACAGCACCGGTGCGAAAGAAGACAAGAAACAATATCCTTTGATGTAGACGCATTCCTAAAAGGTGTTGCTGTTTTTTTTTTTTCCTATGAACAATTTTTATATGATGTTGTGTTTGTTTATTTGTTTATTTTTTGTTTTAATTGTCGTGTACTGCTAACGTTTGGTTTAAGTTCCGTTGGCGTTGTCCTTAACGTTTCTCACCCATAAATCAACTGAAAAGCACAGATAATGTGACCTGACCTGGACAAGGTAAGACATGAGACAAGCACAAAAAACGTTAAAGCTTAAACATTTTAGCCTTTTTTTTTTTTTTTTTTTAAATGTAAGATGTGGAAGATTAATATGAGGACAGTGATGTCCTGTTCTAAAATGTCTTGCATCACCGAGTGTGTGTGTGTGTGTCTGATATCAGCAAAGCCTGGGTTTAACTCCGCAAGCAACAAAGTTCAGTTTTCAGACTTCACCAAATCATGTACGTGTTGCCAAGCAACACTTCAATTGTTTCCCATCTGCAGAGACTCGCTTATATCAGTATTTTCCTCTTTGCACTCGGCTATTATTGTCTGACAGCCAGTAATCATTTCCATCTAATCTACGTGAGTCTGTATTTAAACACGGCAAACGTGATTTTGCAGAGTAGGAGGTGATCCTGGATTATTAACATCTTTTGTTGAGCCTGAATCAACATTTCAGTCATAACCATCTGATGGCATCAGTGTGTGTTGACCAAACCCGCCTAAGGACTTTTTGAATCTTTTTCTCTTTTTTTTTTTTTTTCGGTCCACCGACAAACTGAAAAACTTTAACGTTGTAAATGCTGAAAAATATCTGATTTTCTGATACTAAAAAATTGATTGATTCTGGGACGATTTACTGATACTGACGATTCCTGGATTAACATCAAATCACAACATAAAATTAGACTATAAACGATATTAAAATAATTGATCCGAAATAAACATTAATGAATTTCGACACTGAATCATAAACAATCACTAATGAACAATTGAATGTAAAATGTTGTGAAACGGAGAACCTGTAGAACCGCAATAGAGCAACGTTCTTACTATAAAACAGGCTTTAACGTTATATCATTAAATCACAACCTTTTAACATTTAATCATTTTTATAGCCATCAATTTAACAAAAAAATCGATGAATTTACTTTTTATTCATGCGCACACACACACCTAAACACATTTTACTGCGCACACACATCTATTTTTGGTCCTGAAGGTGAGGGAAAAGTTGCACATCCATGTTGGGTACAATTATACAGTACAGCATGTGATGTATTACAGATATTTTGTTTTTGTATTTATTAAATACACCCTATAATATTACATTTTGGTTTAAACTGGGGGGAAAGTATTGTATTTCGCATACTGAGGATTTCCGACATACTATTTGTCTCACGTACTCCGTTTCGCACGTTATACAGTCTGAAAGTATGCGATTTGGGACAGAGCCTGTTTGTAAAGTCTTTGTCCCGGGCTCACTGTATGTGCTGCTCTTATAAGCAAGAGATTCAAGGAACAGCTGTGAAGCATCAGATCACACGCACAAGGCTTATCGGGCGCTGAGACACCTAGCATGTGAAAACAGCTCTTTCCTTTGTTACATCACTCACTGCAGAGTTCCAGATTGCCTCTGAAAGAAACATCAACATACACATTGTGTGTCAGGAGCTTCACGAAATAGGTTACCCTGACTGAGCAGCTACACTACGGCCACTATGCACTATTTTGTCAAAGCACTCCATCGCTGGACTCTGAAGCAGAGGACATTCATGGTTTAAGATGAATACTACCTACTGAAACAGTTCAGGCCGGTGGAGGAGGGTTATTATAGTCTGGGGCTGTTCTTTAGGTGTTGCTCTAGGCTCCTCGCTTCCTGTGGAGTATAAAGACACGGTTTGATGATCTGCACACAGAGCTCTGGCCTCATTCCCACTGAACAACTTTGGGATAAATTGGAACAAGCAGCTGCTGTTTTTCAAGGCATGACCACATGATTCAGTCACACCACCCAAAAATACTTTTTTTTAAGAGACTGGGGCAACAATGCCTATGGTTTTGGAATGAGGATATCCAACAAGCTTTATCAAAACAAGTGCTCCACCCGAAATCACATACTTTTATACCTCATAGTAGTAGCTGATGTGATGTCGTATATCATGTGACCACATCGGCACGGCGGATTCCTTGTATTCATACTACCCTCCATAATCGTACTGTTAAACAGATGGACAGTATGTACTAACTCAAATCTCGTCTGGTTTATCTTTAACTGAGCAGTTTAGGGGTTAAGAGCTTACTCAAGAGCCCCAGTTAGTGGCAGCCTGGTCATCCTGAGAGTTAAACCCATAATCCTGATCAGCAGTCCAACAACTTAACCAATGGGCTACCACTTTAACTACTCCTGTTAGCATCTAAGTAAATAAGAAAGTTTACCCACAATGCACGCTGTTCCAGGGTAAACCCACAATTGAATTTATTTTTCTTTTTAAGTATTAGTTTTTTAATATATTTTAGAGATGTGTGTGTTTTATCTACAATCTTTAAGAAAGCAGAAGTGTTTGTAAATATGAAACTATACATCCACTGGACTGAAAGTTTTTTTTTTTTTTTTTTAATTCTGGTATATTGTCTTGTTTAACTGTTTGTCCTCTTGATTATCACCTATTTTGGGGTTAAACTGCACTAATTTTAAACAGTTACATAAAAATGAACCCTGAATTCTAGTATATTTACTAGGGATGCACGATAGATTTTTTTTTTTTTTTACTGATAATCAGGTCCTTCTCTTAACCGATTCCAATACCAATAAACGATTTCATGTTATAATTTGTATATAATCTGCAGTTTGTGTCGCAGGAGCATAGAAAATCTAAGATACACTGAGAAAACTAATATTTTAGTAGTTCTGGTTAAACTATAATAAACATCAGTCCTGACTCTACAAATACATTTTTTTTTCTTTGTATAAGACACCATAAAATGTTGTTGTGAACTTTAACATTAAAGTTTTGACCCAAAATTAATAAAAACCTTGTGTTTGTAGTTAAAACGAAACAGTTGTATTAATAATCAGCCCAAAAGTCAACCAGACCAACGCATTTATTTCCGGTCTGACTTCATCGAGAATCCACCCAATCTGGCAACCCTGGCTGCAGTCAGAAGCGGATGAATCTTAGATAAATCGGACTAAATGATTAATTTACCAGTACTGGAACCTAAATTGGAACAATTTTTACTCATATCACCTGATAATTTATCTGTCCAATAAATATCATGCATCCCTAATTAAAAAACATAAATTTAATGCATTTCATTTCACCAAATAAGGCAAAACTCTAAGCGACTTGTTAAAAATCTGCTCGTTTGTCTGGATTTCCTTTTTCTTCACTGTCCTGAGTAATCTGACCATTGAAGATGTCCAGTCTCAGCAGCTTGTCCCATCGGGTTACAACATTAATCCAGGTCATTCCTAAAAATTGTTTTTTTTTTATTTCTCTTTTCAGAATTTCCTGCCGTGCTTTTCGACGAGTCCACGTCCCATCCACCCTTCAAACTGTGTCGCAGCATCTCCGTTTCTTTCCCCTCTCACTGTCCGAGCTGACGATCGGTTCTCACTTCTGTATTTTGGGCTCTCTAGAAATTGTCGTAGCTTGTATTTTAACCTGCCATTTTTTTATTGTAACATTTTCAGTCCCACGCTGAAAGTTCATGTCTGTCAAATTTTAGCACAATGTGCTGTCGTATTTCACTTTAAAGGAATCGGGGTCAGAAATGTGTTTGCTCCTCAATCGAATTACGTTTTTATAACCTAGTCTGCTTTTTTTTTTTTTTTTTTTTTTTCTCTCTCCTTTTTTTTTTTTCCTCCTTTCTCCTTAAGAAATTTCTTATCCTCCGTTTGATTTCCGGTGTATTTATTTCCTCCTTTTTTTTTTTTTTTAATCCGTCTGCGGTATTTAGTCGTAGGTGTTTAAAGCAGTGTGAACAGTCGATTTGTATATTATGTATACAGAAATAAAACGGATCCTTGTAATACATCATTTCCTCAACTTTTATTTAAAATGTAAGTCACCTAAGCGTCTGGTTGTGTTTGCTTACAATTTTTAAAGAAAGGAACTTCTACAGGAGGGAGCGGATTTTCCTCCTGATTGAATGGACTACATAAAGTGTTAATCTCTTTAAGAAATACTTTTAGATTTTTTAAAATGCCCTTGCGTCAACCAGTGTATGCCTTTTTTCTAAATAAAGCTAGTTTTTTTAGTGTCATACCCTGTTGTCTTTTGTACCGAACGTTGTGGAAACTGCAACGTGTGTGTGTGTTTTTACTCTGATCATAAAGCTGTTCATCACACTCCGTCACCTGCAGGTTAAACATTTATACTCAATAAGTGTAAATTGTAATAGCAAGTTAAGAACAGTAAAAGTAAAAAACACCAAGTTAACTAAAATACATCCCTTATTTTCAAGTTAACTTAGTTGTTTATACGTTTAGCACTTCTTTGACTTGTCTTTCATTGCAATGCGATGATAATTCCAGTCTAGTGTACCCTTCTTAACATGATTACATCCTGGTGGTGCTAAGAAAGAGACAGATGGCAGAGCTGGAGGTGTTGAGGTTTTCTTTGGGAGGGATGAGGTTGGACAGGATTAGGAGGGACGGCTCATGTTAGATGTTTCGGTGAGAAAGTCAGATTGAGGTGGTTTGGACATGTACAGAGGAGGGACAGTGAATATATCGGTAGGAGGATGTTAGAAATGAAGCTACCAGGCAGAAGGTGAAGAGGAAGACCAAAGAGGAAGTATAGGGATGCGATAAACGAGGACATGAAGTTAGTGGGTGTAATTGAAGAGGATGTAGAGAATAGGGTTAGGTGGAGACAGATGATTCGCTGTGGCGACCCCTAAAAGGGAACAGCTGAAAGGAGAAGACATCCCATAATTTACAAAGCCACAAAACGACTATGGAAAAACCATGAAACATTCAGTTTAGCATATTGATTGTTCACACAAACATACAATCAACAAAATAAATTCAATTTCTGAATTCGGTCTCTGCTTTTGATGATTTGATCAGTACTGGTCTGCAAACAAAATCATACACCCCAAAACTCTGAGAAAGAAAAAGATCTGTTTTGACGTGTCGGTGTAAATATTTGGGGTCGCGGTCAGTTCTTTAAAGACTGCTGGCAACTCGAATGTTCTGAGATGGATGGCAATTTTATTCCAGCCTCGCCTCAGTGCCAGAACAGACAAAAGTCTTAAACTAAATTTGACCCTCTGTCCTTAAGGATGGTGTGTCCAGCAGTCCAGCAGCACTCGAGTATCTCAAGAAGAGTGTGGTGAGTCTGAGATCTTTATATTCTATCCGATGTTTAATAATAAGCAACATCCACAAAACGATCCAGTTTACGTAATTACACAGTTATAACAGTAATAAACACACACCCTCACTAGAGACTTCCTCCAAATAGCAGATTTAGCTATAATCTGTTATCTTCATCTGTAGAAAAACTTGAAATTTAATATACTGTAAACTTTAATATTTAATTATTCTACTAATAAAAAATAGCTTGAGCCAATTGATGTTTATTTGCAGTCCTGAATTTTTAACAGTTTGTGGGCGTTACACTAATAATAATCAATAATAATAATAATAATAATAAAGAAAAACATTTTTAAACACTGTTATTTTAATTAACGATTTCTTCTCTCCTCTTTGAGCGTTAAGTTTACATTATGTCTTGTTTTAATGATATTTTTTGTGCTCCTGTTATAACAGGAAAACTGTTTTCTTTTTAATGATTGGATCTATGACACTGAACAAAAATGAGGCCGTCACTGTAAGTGTGTGGAGTAAATTAAAGTGTCCAGGGCAGGAATTAGAAATAGAATAGCTCTTTTCTCGTCTTTTATTTATTTGAGTGCTCAGAACATTGAAATAAACCAAACGGCTGCTTTAATTATGTGATTAAACTTTAACATCAGATCAAATTTATGAAAAATAAACTAAACTACACCTTGTGTAGCTGTAAGATCCAATATAAAACCTATATACACACACACACCAGTGGTGGGCGGTACACTTGGTACCTGGCTACCCAGTGGGGATTTACACAACTGATACACCTCTTAATACCACCAACCATTAATACTAAAACACACAATATACCCTGTTGCGGACATTTCACATATTGAGGATGAAAGCCATTTTTATTAAAGCATGAAACCCTGTTAAGGCTCCAAACCTCTACACTACAACCACAACTGTGCCACGTACATCATCTGGAGCAGTTCAGAATTAATATTTATCTTAATATTAATATAACATCACAAAAACACAACAATTTAAATAAAATATATCAGACATTTAAAGACTGTAAGTCAGTGTTACCGGTCGGCGGCGCTGGTCTGGAAGTGGTGAATAAACTCTTTCCCAGGCTGAGGGTTAGCCGATCTCACCTCATGATGTCTAACTTTTCAGAAAAAGTCCGCCTTAAAAACTAAAGTTTGTCCAAGACCACGTTGATTTCTCCTCCTCTGTCAGCCATTCTAATTCAACTGTACAGACGTGTTTCGGTAGACGAACTGGGCTGTAACAGTTTTACTTTGACCGACCAATCAGAGAAAGGAAAATGTTGACGTCATCGTGGGCCAGCTAGCTTCTGTTGAGAGTTCTGATTGGTTGAAGAAACAGTTTCATTGCTTATATAGTGTAAATTCCATGGGCAGCACTACTGATTCTGAAGACTTTGGGCAGATTAGATTAACATGGCAACACATAAAAACTGCAATCTGATTGGACAAAAAAAAAAAATCTAACATCCACATACACGTACTGGAAGCAGTGCAGCAAGAGAAACGCTATGAAATGAAGAGAATAAACTGTTGGGAATAAATGAATAGAATTTAATGGAACAAATATTAGAATTTAGATTGTAAATGTAGGTCAGTGATTCTGATAGTGTTTAGAACAGCAGAGAAGAACTCGAGTGCTCTGATTGGTCGGTTAAGTTTGCTTGCTTTTTAGCATAAAACGTAGACGTGTGAGTATAATTCAGTCCACGCAGCTTTCTGCTCCCTGTCTATTTTAACATCCATAAACCTTCTCCGTTTATCTGATCACAAACTGCACTTTATCATCAGCTACAATTTCCTCCTGACGCGTTTGATGTAATTCTTATTCTTCGTTTTTTCTCTCGTCGTGCCTGTTAGAAAAATACAGCAGTCTGTGGTAGGATGACGAAGTACCTCGTCTTCTTTTATTGCCAGATTGTGGTGATGACTCCTGCTCGGTTTAGGAAATAAATTTCTAAAACAAGTCAATGATATCTAAGCTGTTCATCCATCTCCGGTTAGGAAGTCTGGCATTTAAGTGACATGATGAGAGCTGCAGTGCGCCTTATCTTCTCACTGCTGTACTGTGGGGTAAACAGCATAAATCTGCCCAGTCGCTGAAGAAGCTGTGGTGCTGTGGTGCTTTTCGCTAGTCAGAATGTTGTAGCTTTTTCTTGGACTAAAATTTCTTTTTATTTCTTATAAGGACATCCGATAAATAATGCGAATGTTTTTATTTTTAACTCCAAAGCAAGATGGAATGAAGCTCCAGATGTATTTATCTAGTTATGATTTGCAAAAAAAATATTAAAAAAAGGTTTAATTAAAGTGGAAGTAAGAGATTTTGTTTGCTCAGAACTTTTACTTCTGATTTAGGACTTGTACAGGTTAGCAAGGCAGAGGGATCGAGATGAGAAGGATGTGCAGCAGGTTAGGGTTATTAAGAATCGAGATGGAAAGGTGCTCACAAGTGAGGAGAGTGTACAGAGAAGATGGAAGAAGTACTTTGAAGTGTTGATGAATGAGATGTTTTGAGGAGAAAGTCGGGAAGGTCAGATTGAGGTTTGATTTGGACATGTACAGAGGAGGGATAGTGAATATATCGTAAGGAGGATGTTAAAAATGAAGCTACCAGGCAGAAGGTAAAGAGGAAGACCAAAGAGAAGGTATAGGGATGTGATAAACGAGGACATGAAGTTAGTGTGTGTGAGTGAAGAGGATGTAGAGACTAGGACTAGGTGGAGACAGATGATACGCTGTGGCGACCCCTAAAAGAGAACAGCTGGAAGGTGAAGAACTACTTTTACTTCTTATTTGCATGTTTTAAAATGATTACGATTTACATTATATGGTAGACGTGCCTATCCAGAGCGACTTACATTTTATTTCATTTATACAGCTGAGAGATTAGGGGGTTGGGGGGCTTTGCTTAAGGGCCCTGGGGGTGTTGCATTGGTGGTGCTGGGAATTGAGACCTTAACCATTGAGCTACTACCTGATCTAAGCAAGTTCATCTAAAAACAGAGAAGTGGTAACCCATTGGTTGAGCTGTTGGACGGCTAATTGGAAATTGTTGGTTCAATTCCCAGCACCACTAAGCTGCCATTGCTGGACCCCTGAGCAAGGCCCTTAACCTTCAGCTGCCCAGTTAGATAATGGATTGTGAGACTTTACCTTCTGGCTCATGGTTAAGGTGTTGGACTACTAACCCGAAGATTGTGGGTTTGATTCCCAGCTTCACCAAGCCACCACATTTGAGCCCCTGAGCAAGGCCCTTGACCCCAATTGCTCAGGTGTATAAATGCAATTTTCTCTGGATGAGGGCGTCTGCCAAATGCTGTTAATGTTAAATGTTATAATAGTTTATTGCCGGTTAAAAATCTTTTCAAATCCTGATAGAAGTCATTAAGTTATTTGTTCTAAATGTATTTATTTATTTTGTGGTAGTCGTAGAACCAAAAAATATTTGTCTAATCAGAATTTTCGGTTCTAATTTTATGATGGACTTTCCTACCTGCCCGACAACATACGTATGTGCAAACCTTTACACATCCCGTGAAAAGTTTGGATCAAAACAGAGCAAAAACCCGAATTATTATCAGTGTTGCCTTTCCATTCTGAAGTGATGTCATGGTTACAGTATTTCTTTTGGACAGGTTGAAATATGGTGTGATTGGATTTGTAGTTTGTGTCTCTTTAAATTAGTTCTTCTACAGCATCAGTGTGTAATCAGGTTCTATTGTAATGTTCTATGACATTTTTTGATGTATTCTAGTAATGTCGGCTCTGGTCGTCTAGTCTGTGAGCTATCATAAGTTTAGAAGGCGTGGCTTGGGACGGCGAGGGCGGGTCAAACATTTTCAGTGCTATCAGGATACAGTTAGCATTTCCCAAGATGTCCTACTGTCCCTTTAATTTGTTTTTGACACACACAACACAACAAAGAGATGCCTCATCTTCACAAAAGAAAGCATCTTTACGTAACCAGTATTTTACAATTTTTTTCTAAACGCACAAATGATTGTGATTTTGATTATGAACTCATAAGAAAAACATTTCCAAATGACTTTGCGGGATTTTCTGAAGACGCCAGTGTAGAAAAACGTTTCTTTTCTTTTCTTACTATTTCAACACACAGTTTACTGAACTCATGCATCTTCTGCAGGAAACTCAGTGTTTAATAATGCATTGCTCCGACTGTGACCATCATGCACCTTTCAGAAGTTACGCTCCGAGTTATTCAGTGCACTCTGCTGGCGGGGGGGTGGTGGGGTGGTGGTGGTGGATGTGGGGTGAGTGCTAACAAACACTTCCTGCTTATATAAGATGATGTGCGATTTAGGATAACACTTTTTTTTTTGTGTAATTTCACACCATGACTGACATCAGCTTTACATACAGTATGAATATGGGTCATTTTTACAGGAAGTCCGTATTACTTTTTTTACATTTGCATATCAACGTTAGCATGTAAAAAAAACCCCAAAAAACCAAAAAGGATCTCTTACAGAAACCTACAGGCTTTTCCGAACTGAAATATAAATCTCGTTCACACATATAACAAGTAAAGTGTTTGCATATTAAAATCAGGTATCACCCAAAAATATTTTTTTTTTACTTGGTTACCCGAGTGGTAAATGGTAAAATCGTCCCCGGTGCTGTCCTTCTATTGCAAAAGCAGTCTGTGGCCAGGAGCCAGGAGAACAAAATTGGCTGTGTTCTCTGGGTGTGAGGAATGGCATTTTCTTCCGAGTGTGTTATGCTGCCCTGTGATACAACGTGATCAGCAGTACAAAAAGATGTGGCTGGCTGCCTTCATATGTCTTGAGGGGGAATATTTTAAGCCTTCTCTTTCTCTTCAATCGGGAGCTGTCATGTCATACAGGAAAGCTGGGTATGGGTAGGAAAAGGGGCAGTTTTCATTCCTACTTGTGGATATTTTCCACAGCTGGTTTCGAATTACACACAGAACTAAATAGTCTTAAGTTCTTGCTGGAACAAATGTACTGGGATGTGTGACCACCACATCTGCGTGTTTCATCAACATCCTATTCCAGAGATTCTTACTATAATAACCTCCTACTCCATTCTGGCACTGCTTTACACTAGTTTACATGTACAGTATTTGGCAGGCGCCCTCATCTTTTATACAACTGTGCAATTGGTGGTTAAGGGCCTTGCCTAGGGGTCTAGCAGTGGTAACTTGGTGGTACTGGGTATTGAACCCCATTTTTCCAGTAAGCAGTCCAACACTTTAAACACTAAGCTACCAGTTTGTGGATCATGGCTGCTAGTTTTCCGCTTGAGTCTCCAGTTCATCCCGAAGGTGTTCAGTGGGGTTGAGGTCAGGGTTCTTCCACTCTACATTTAACCTATCATGTGTTTGAGAACTTTGTGCACAGGTTTCTTGTCATGCTGGAACATGTTTTTGATTATAATGTAGGATGAAAATGTCCTTATGTCACACATCCTCAGAGCTGGAAAGTTGGGGTCAGAGCGCAGGGTCAGCCCCTGGAGCAGGAAAGGTTACAGGTCTTGCTCAGGGACCCAACGGTGGTAGACTGGTGACAGTGGGGCTTGAACCCAAGGCCTTCCAATCAACAACCTAGCACCTACCACTGCCCCCCTAAATCTTAATGCTACAACATATACAGACATTGTATTCTTCCACCATTGTGCCAACAGTTTAAGGAAGACACAATTAAGTATGTCCACAAATTTTTAATCGTATAATTTATGCCCCGCTTGTGATCTTAACTGTTTGATGATTTTAGATCTTTTCTAAAACTTCTTACTTTTCTTTTAAGTTTTGTCCTCGTCCTTTTTCAGATCGAATAAATATTTGTTTTATTAGTTGATGAGTCAGAAATAAACGACAAACATTATCATTTCGTCTTTTTGACAGACCTTGCCATTTAAAAAAAAAAAAAAACCTTCTCTCCAAGGTCTGCATACAAATTAGCAATTTGTTAAAGCAAACGTTTGCTATCGATCATTATCTGATGGTGATGTAATCAATTCTAGTGACACGGCCATTAAAGGCAGGGATGTTGATGTGAGTTTAGCTTGATGAACAAGCCGAGTGATTTTCTTGCAGGTTAGAAGAACCCTCATCTTTAGAACTGAGCACTGATGCAATCCATTCGATTATCTGGCTTAAAGCAAATGATGGGATGTAATGACATTTTATCACATGTACCGTTATTAATTCTAAACATTTGGACGCAAACTAATGCTTCTTAGTAAATTTTCTTAGTAAGAAAGCTGAATTTTTCCTTAATTAGCGATGAACCCTGTGTTGCACGGCTGGATCAGGCTACCATACGCTAGAACAGTAGAGAACATAAAACAAGCTCTTAAATGGCTCTTTTAAGCTTCAGCTTAGCATCATTAGCCTATTTGTGATCAGCCTCCTGGTCTCTGCAGTCAGTAGTGCCACTAGCAATTTTGGGCTCTATGAAAGAATAAGGTTGGGCCCCCTACCACACCCATCCCACACTGTTACTACTGATAAAATAGATCTCTGGGGGGGCCCTAAAATATTGCCCTAGAATCAATAAGGGGGTCCCACCCTAAGGATCATCTTAACCACCCCCTCCTTACCGGCGCCCGATGTCTGCAGCTAATCTGGAGCATGATGCTGCCTACAGCATGTTTCATTCTGGGGGTTTTTTTTAAAAGCAGGTTGATAATTAATATTTTTTTTGGTGTCTATTTTTTGTCTCATTAATTAATCAGCCATTTTGTCATTAAGATGGAAAGCTCAGAATTTAGGTGTCCACACCATACAGTCGGACCTGTCTCAACTGCTCAGTTGTTGTAGGTGTCCACACCAGTGGCAGACAGCCAATACAGGCCGCTTGGATGTTTCCTCCCTTCTCTCCCTTTCTCTCTTTCTCTCTCGCTCTCTCTTTCTCGCTTTGTCTCTTTCTCTATGTCTATTTTTCTCTATGTCTGTCTCTCTCTTTCTTTCTCCTTATCCAAAGCAACTTACATTTTTATCTCATCTATCCAGGTGAGCAATTAGGGGTTTAGAGGCCTTGCTCAGGGGCCCAGCAGTGGAAACTTGGTAATGCTGGAACCCACAATCTCCTGGTTTGCCCACACCTTAACCTCTAAGCTACCACTCTGTTTATTCCCTTCTTTGTTGGTCAGATTTTTAGTATAAAACATGATTATATTGTGTATAAATGTTTATATGAGCTTCAACTGTGTGATATGCTCATGAGGGGCAAGCAAAATTTTTGACAGAAATTCATCCAACCATCTGATTGCAAGCTGGTCAGGAGAGGCTAGTTGGTTAATTTTTTTTGCCCCCTGTACACTGCCCCGACAAAGCTGAAATTCTGCCTGACTTAGAGATGTACGACTCTGAAATTGGCTTAAAATGAGATGAAACTCGAACTAGGATAAAACCTGCTGTTCTTCTGGAAACGTCAAATGCTTCAGCAATAGTTTCATATCTTCAACTGCATCTATTTCTTTTCACGGATTTGATTGAATTTCTCCTGAGAGTTCCGTTCCCTTCACGTCTTGTTTTTGGTTTAATAGGCACAGTGATGTGTGAGGTCTCATACGCTTACATACTGTATGTGCCTTTCTAAATCATGTCCAATTAATTAAAATGTGTCACAGATGGACTTCCACATCCAGAGATATTTTAAGGTAATTGAAGCAAACAGGAAGCAGCTGAGCTCGAGCTGGAGTGTCCTAGCCGGAATTCGACAGGTCAAATGACTTCTCCAAATGACAGATTTCAGATTTCAATGAGTTTGCAAACTATAGATGCTACTATTGGGGTAAAATCCTAAAGAATTTGATCTTTAGCTGTTTGATTCATTACTTCCACTAACTCTGAAAACAGTGCATTTCCTGGCTCTTGCTGATCTCCTTCCAAAGTCCTTTGTCCCTGCGGACCATCCCATTCTCCATCATTCCGTGTCATCCCAATAATTATACAACCAAGCAATTAGGGGTTGCTCGGTGGTAGAGCTGGGAATTCGAACTCGCAATCTTCGAGTTGGTAATCCAACACCTTAACCATGAGCCACCACTTCCCAACATGTCTTAAAGGAAGTGAGGGAAGTCGTGGCTTAGTGGTTAAGGTGTTGGATTGATACCAGAAAGACCGGGGTTTGGCACCAGCAAGCCACCACTGTTGGCACTTGAGCAAGGCCCTTAACCCCTAATTGCTCAGTTGTATAATAGAGATAAATGTAAATGTGTGTGCAAAATGTGTGAATAAAAAGTATTTTACAGATAAACGATTCGACAATCCGTTTAGCCTGTAAACAGCCTTTTTTTTTAAGCAAAATTTTAACTTTACATTTTAATCGTACAAAAAAAAAACTAACAAAAAACCCCATTTTTTTTTATATGGATTTTATTTACAAAATATATTAAAATACTTTGTACAAGCCCTCACTAACGAGGTTCCAGTAAATTAGACCCATGCATGCAGTGCTGTCTTTTTTTTTTTTCGTCACTAGGATGCCTGCTAAGGTTCTCTGGGTTGAGGTGCAAAAACAGAAAAAGGAAGAAAGGGTAAAATGTCTCATAGAAAATGGTCTTACTTCTCTTGACCTTTCTAAGATGTAATGTTTCAGGGCTTAATAAGCAATCACAATTCTTTCACATGCAGATTTATTAAAAAAAAAAAAAAAAAAAAAAAAAAAGGGGGAAAAAAAGAAAGGGAGTTTAACTCGACTGTAAATCCTGCAGGCGGCTAGAAAGTTGTTCTTTAGACAAATGTACATTTCTTTATAGTAGTTTAGTTCCTTTTTAAATTCTGCGAATGTTTTTTTTATTCCTATATAAAAATCTATCTCTTTATGGAAATTCAGGATCGTTAGCGTCCCGAGATCCCGTGGAATCACAGTTTGTTTTTTTTGTGTTTTTTTTCTTACAGTAAACAGAAATTGTAAGAGCAGAATGTAAATGTGCTAAGCTTTTACCCCTGTTAACACACCATTTATAAATCTATTTTTTTTTCAATGTTGTCATTACCGCTATTTTACTAAGTAGGTCATCCGACACTGAAATGATTGTAAAACGAACGAAAAAAAACCCCTTTTTCTTTAAAACGTCTAATATATTGAGGAAAATTGCAAGTTACTCAAATTACTATAGTTGTAAAAGCCATATCCTTTTTTTTTTTTTTTTTTTTTCTTTACTTGTCATTTTTTTTTTCCACGGATTGCAGTTTAATCTACATGTCCGATCCGTTTCCTGTACCGGAGTTTTAGTTTCTTGTACAATAGACATTAATTTAAGAAAAAAAAATCCATGTAAATTAAAAAAATGTAAATACTGCAGGACCGTTGGAAGATTTTTAACGATGTAAATTGATAAAAAGCGATTGCACATTTCCTCACCTCTCTTTTTTTTTTGTTTTTTTATATATATATATATATATATTTTTTTGTACACAGTGTGCATTTATTTCTAGTTCCCCGAACATCCGGGTGTTTAACGCAACTTTGGGGGGGTCTGATTTCATAGGATTTTTGTAAATATCTGACAAATCAGCAGCATCGAAATGAAAAGAAACAGTAGGAAAAAAAAAGAACCTAATAAACAATGACACTACATGAGTAACAGCATATAATCTCAGTCTTTCACATGATTTCTATTAGAAAGAATTGAAAATTTGATAAATTAATGCTTTTTATCCAGTTACTGTGATTGTGAAAGCAAATTTACAGTGAATGAAGTACAAGCATTTCTTTTTTTGTTGTTTTTTTTTTTTTTTTTTGTTAAGATTCGATCGATAACCAAGTCCAGCAGTGTAACCAATCCCGCGAGACTCGCTATCTCCAACACAGTTTTCAGTCTGGCTCCTCTGAATGTGCTCAGGATCACAAGTGATGGCTTTGTTTCTCGATTTCTATGAAGTTATGCGTTTCAAGAGTTCATTCACAGATGGCGATGGCATTCCTTCGTGTGTGTGTGTGTGTGTGGGTTTTTTTTTTTTTTTTTAATGTGTTCTCAGAGCAATGGGATGTCACCACGATGAGCTTACATTCGAGTGATTCTCAGAATGTTCCGTAAGGCACTGAAGGAAACGTCCGGAATCTTTCTAACCATCGAGTCCGTTCCTGGCTTTCTCTCGGATGATGAATGTGGATGGAGTTAGGAAAAGGAAAGAGGGTGAGACCTCTAGAAGATCCAGCCATCGCTTTTTAAGGAATTCTTGTCGCAATCTTCAAGGTTGAAACAGAGATTGAATCTGCTATAGAGACAGAAAGCATATATATATATGAGAAATTTTATAAATGATGGTAACTCTCAGAACTATTTTAGGGGGACATGGTGGCTCAGTGGTAAAGTTGTGTTGGACTGCTAATTGGAAGATCAGGGTTTGATTCCCAGCACAACCAATTAGCCACCCTTCGGCCCCTGAGCAAGGTCCTTAACCCCAAATTGCTCAGTTGTATAAAAGAGATAAATGTGAGTCGTTCTGGATAAGGACGTCTACCAAATGTGATTAGAAACTTAGGAGATAAAAATGTACAATGCATCAGATAACCTCTGCTTACCTCTAGATCTTAACACTCTCCGTCCCGTACACATTGTAGCCTTCTCGGTATGTAGCAAAGTTTTGAGTGTTGGGTGGTGGGGCAGGCTTAAAGTTTTGGGTGTTTTTTTCAAGTTTCAGCCTTTTAGCTTCAGCTCGTGACTTATAACAGAATTCTATTAAAGCCACCATCATGGCCAGCCCCAGACCACCAACACCAGAATATAGAAGACTCCAGCTACATTGCTCAGACTCAAAGCACTTGTCTTGTCCTATGAGAAGTGAGGAAGACAGTTAGTATAAATCGCACTGGTGAACATTTGACACCAAGTATACAACACGTAACTCCGACTAGCTAAAGCCTGAAGCTAATCTTAAAGTTCTTTAAGTCTAGTACACATTGACCAGGACTATTGGTATTATTTATAATTAAACATTCTGAAGTCTCCATTGGTGCTTGAGATCGAGCACATTTGTAAATGGAGGATTAAGACTATGGCTAGGAAATTAAATTGACTTTTCCCAACAACAGCCAGAAGGATTGAGAACCTCCAGGATGGTTGTAGGTTTAATAGCTCTCCTGTGGGAAGCCGTAAAGTCAATGCAGCACAGCATTCTGGAAAGTTCTAACCTTAAACTTATCACTGACTTCTTTATGTTTGAGGAAGCTGGTCAGTTACATACAGGTCCGACCTCTGGCTTCAAACCCTCTCTTAAAAAAAAAATTAAAAAAAAAATAGTCTGCTAATTTTCTTTTTAAATGCTTCCTGCTCTTGATTTTACAGTCAAATTCATATTTGGATCTAATTTCTACAAAATACTGATCTTAAGAATCGGTTCGAACCATTCTGCTGCTGCTTACCTCCCAAACTTGTTCATTAAAAATTTGTTCACAAGAGTTTTACCATTTGCAATTTAACCCTATGAGCTGCAAAAAAGCGAAATGGACGGTAATCGTGGCTTGAACTATTATTTCCGGGTACGTTAATCTCAGAGGGTTAACAAAGTGGTTTATTCTATTCTTTAACTTCTTGTGGTGCGGAAACAAAAAGGTTCATTGTGTTTCATTGTTTCAAGCGAAATTCACCGAGCCTCTTGTGGAAGGTCAAAGCAAGTTGGATTGAAACAGTTGGACACGATAAATCATTTCATTGGACTTCACAGCACAAGAAGATAAACAATTTAATAGACGCATTTCATGCAAATAAGTAAGAACGTTAATACTGTAAATCAAAATTTTAATTAAAAGTTTGGTAAATAAAAAAACAGCAGCATAATGGTTGTCGTGTCATGAATGTCAGATGTTAGAATTAAGCAAAAAATAACACTTGACTAGACTGAAATATATCCATAGATCTGTTTTAACTTGCACTTTTACTAATTCCCCACTTTTAACACTACTTGGTTTATCATTACAAGTTGAAAAAAAAAATAATAAACAGTATCTAGGAAATGATCTACTGATGTACTGGCAAAAATATCCATGTGGGGAATTGTGCAAAACTAAAGGCCATTTGGATTAATTCACTAAATATGGCCAAAATTCATTCAATATATCTTACATATCAAATGAAAATGAAGAGAATGTTTTATTCATTTATTTATTTTTTTTTTTTTTCTTTGCATATGAACAAATACGTCAAAATGCAATTTGGAATCAGTACAAAAGACCTGCAGCGACTGACCTTACTTCCAGAGTCCTTGGTCCCACATTCACCCTTATCGTACCACCATTTGTTTTTCAGCTTGGCTAAGATGCCTTGTTCACTGAGTTTCAATACTGCAAGGTTTACAGGAGTTCTTCACGTGGGAAATAACATAAATAACATTATATTATGTTATTTTATGTTATTCAAGTCTTATCTACTTGCATACTTTACAAAGCGATAAAGCAGGACTCCTGGCCATTTCTCCACAACACATACTGGCAGGCATTTCTGACTGTTACCTTCTATCCAGCAGAAGCTACGCTAAGGTGCCAGGACCTACCCATATCGCTTTGAGTAATCGGCATACACTGTTAAGTGAAGAACACGCAGGTTTGCGGAAGATATGACCTGCTGATCTATAAAAGCAGAGGAGAATGCATTGGTTTACAGACAGTCTGAGAAGTCTGATCAGCTAGGGACCCTTCACTGACTGACAGACAAACAAAATTTACCAGTAATATTTTGTTCGAGCTGAGGAGAGTTAGTAAAAAAAAAAAAATCTAAGAAACTAGTGGTATTTTAAAGATAAGGCATAAAACTTAAACACGCTAAGCTAAAGTGGTTCAAAATGTAGCTATGCTAACAAGGAAGTCTATCCCTGAAATGATTATCCTTGCAATAACAGCTTGGATTATTATTTTTTTTAAATTTGTATAGCGTTGCCCTCTGAGAATTGAATCACTGCTTCGATCAGGATTGTGTGGCTAAATCCAAACTAACTTTAAAAGAGGTGGGGAAAAAAAAACCCCAGCAACATGCTGTAGCAGTGGAAGAACTCGCCCAGCCCACGCATTTCTTTTTGGCTTGAGGTGAGACATTGATTAACAGAGTAATTATCCTCTAAGTGTTTGGTGTGACTGCAGTGAGAAACCCAATCAGAAGGAAGTGATGGCAAGTGTGTGTCGGGGCAAGAAGAAGAAGGGGCGGTCGGATTCATGATGTTGCTCAGTTACAGGTAAATCAGTAAGAGGTTTTTTTTTTTTAAATCTCTTTCTCTCCTCCTTTCTTTTACTTAAAAAACCCTTTTTTTTTCTTTTCACAGCTGGTTTTTGGGACCTGGTCCAGGAGAGCCACTGTTGTCTCCCAGCACAAGCTCATTAGAGCTGGCTCTCCGACTGTGTGTTGGCCGTTGTGGGCTTCAAAATCACTGCAGACTGGAAAAAAGAGCAACAAAAGCTGGAACAGAGGAGGTGATTAGGAAAAGTGCATGCAAACTCTCACGTTCTTCCACACACCCTGCGACTTCTCTGGTTGTTAAAAGTTAAGTTCTAGTTAAAAGTTAAAGATAGGCCTTGTTTTCAGGTAAGCTGAAATTTCTGAATTTCCCCAGGAAAAGACCGACATGGCCATAAGTTATAAAAATATTATATTATATAACTAACTTACTGATTCACTGTCTCACTGATAAACTGTCTCACTGATGGACTGTCTAACTGACAGTCACAATGGCTAGCTCTGTTACTGACTAAATTATCAAGTGACTGGTTTACTGACTGTCCCAACAATTTACTCACTAAATGACTGACTGAATGTCTTACTGACTGATAGTTTTACTGTCTTACCGACTGTCTCACTTAATAACTGGTCATATCACTGTCTTAGTGAATGACTATCATACTATCATACTGTTTGACCTACTGAGTAACTAACTGTATTACTGTCTTACTGACTGACGTTTGACTATATAACTTATTGTCTCACTGATTGTCTCGCTGACTGACTGTCTCACTGACTTACTGACCATCTCACTGTCTCACTACCTGAGTGTCTTACTGACTGACTGACTGTCTTACTGAATTTTTACTGTTTGACCTACTGAGTAACTAACTGTATTATTGTCTCACTGACTGACTTTTAACTGTATAACTTATTGTCTGAGTGAATGACTTACTGTCTCACTGAATTACTGACTGGACTGACTGTCTCTCTAACTCTCACTACCTGTCTTACCGTTGCAATGACTGACTTACTGTCTTACTCACTGACTGTTATACTTACTGGCTGACTGACTGACTAACTTACTCTCACTGACTGATTGACTGACTGTCCCTGTGACTGACTGACTGAATGTCTCACTGACTGATTGATGCTCTTTGCTTGTGCTAATCATTCCAAAAAAGTAGTAAATATAAAATAACCCTCGATAACAAAGCAGGTTTTTGTTGTCTGAATGAAAATAAACCTTATTTAATAAAATGACTAAAAACATATTCATTATAAGGCCTAATAACCTTAAAAATAAAGAAAGGAAATTGTGAAATTTGAGACGATCTATGAATGATTACTCTGTTACTTTATAAGGTTGGAAGTGTCAGCACTCGTCTTCTTTCTGCTAATAAAGAGGGTGGAGCAGCAGTTATGCCTGATGCTTACAGATGTGGAGGGAGGTTCTATTGTACAGGCATAGTCTTGCGCTGTCTTTCTTTACTTTCTATCTTTCTCAGGCTTTGAGTCTGCAATAACACTTCATGCTTACTTATAATATGCTTCATAATTTTAGGTATTTCTAGAAAAGATCTATCACCGGTACATAATATCACAGATGAATATGTGCAAATATAATCAGTTTACATCAAGAGGCTGCTTTGAATGCTGCCCAGCAGAGGGAAAAAGAAGACCAAATCCCTTCGTCCTCCTTTACCGACTGCTGGGCAGGTTTATTCACCTGTGTGGTTCCTCAAACACACATATATAAATGGACACACTTAACACTTATAGTGTTGGATGATAAACAAATAAGTCCTGACTTAAATATAGACGTAACATCTATTTCTATATTCTTATTCCGCAGTTTAGTCCCTACGTACAAAAAGCTCTCTCCTCAGTAGCACAAAATCGTACTGGTCCTTTTCCTTCTCCGTTAGCCAAATCAGGGTTCTAGGTTTATTTTGGATCTGGATCAAAATCAGGGCTGTTTTTTTTTTTTTTTTTTTTTTTTTTTTTTTTTTTTTTTTCAGGAAAAAAGAAAATAAAATGTTCTTATGCGGCTCGTGCCACGTCTAATGAGAATCCGTTCAGGAATAACAGCCTTGCCGATTACTCTGCACTATGGTACCCGATTTTGGTGACATTGAGGCTGACCTTGGAGTCACCTCCCCCGCTGCCGCACTCTCCCTTGTCGTACCACCATTTGTTTTTCAATTTGTCCAAGAGGCCTTGCTCATTCAGTTTTAAAACTGCCAGGTTAACAGCGTTTCTTGAAACAATAAAACATAACTTGTAAGTAAATGCACAGGTTCGTTGAGAAATCTAAGGCAATAGCATAATAGTAGTAGTAATTGCTAATTAATTAACGGTAATATGGTGCCCTTGAATATTCTGATCGTCTACTAGTTTGACTTCAGTGTCATTATATAGTATCAGGTATTTAGAATGGGCATTAAAAGAGCACGTAGGGACAATTTGGTTAAAAAAGTGTTTTTTTTGTTGTTTTTTTTACGGAGGTGTAGGTAAGAGACGCTTAGAGCAAAAAAAGTGTTAAATATCAAAAGGTGGCATGGAGGGTTTTTTTTTTTTTAACACTGTTTAGAACTGAAGTGTGCGGGATGGGGACACTCGTCATTGAGAAGAAAAGTAACAACAACAAACACCATGCAATTAACATTCGTCACAAGTGACAGCGCAGCTTTTACAAGCTAAATTGAAAAACCATTGGACTGGTAAATTAAAACTGACAACACAACAGTCAGGAAGGACAGCACACAAGATAGAGAAAAGAAAAGAGAGCGAGAGAGAGAGAGAGAGAGATCAAAGCATAAAGTAAAGGAAAGACAGAGACGGTAAGAGAGAGTTTAAGACAGAGACGGTAAGAGAGACATAAAAGGTGAAATGGTTGTTAAACTTGGCCCCAAACAATCTAAATTGGATTTCTGATTCTATTAAGAAAGAACACAAGCACACAAAGAAGGAAAAAAAACACAGATAATCATCATTATCTTCTTCAGTCAAATAACATTAAAGAGAAAACATTATACCAATACCTCATCAGTGTTCATTGAGGGGGAAAAAACATTGGGAAAGGAGGGTGGGTGTGGGGGCAAGGAAATAAATAAGGGAGGGGAAGGGAAAGAAAGGAGGGGTGGAGAAATGACAACACAAGACATCAGGGTAGGTGGAATACTATAACAACATGGAGAATATTGTTATATTATTCCACCCACCTTAATGCTGAGCCCTTGGGGGTCGCCACACCATAGCCTTTAGAGTCGAGATTTCCTCCAACTTTCATGGTGTCGCACGGCTTCCTCTGCTCGATGTATTCATTCATGGTGGACTCCAGCAGAAAGGCAAACTTGCCCTTCGACTTGCGCACCCGGGCCACCCCGTCCGGCGTGGTCTTGGCAAAAACAGACGGCTCAGCAGATTTCATGTAGGACCACATTTTTTCATACACTGCTATTTTCGAGCGCTGCAAAGTGAAAGGGGACATGAGAGGAAAGAGAAAGAAAAAAAATAATCATAATCTGATTAGCTAGAATGTATTCCTTAAATTTTTTTTTTTATAGCATTCGACTACAGGACTTGCTCAGGGGGGCCAAGCAGTGACAACTTGGTGGTGCTGGAAATCGAACCCTGACCAGTATTTATTAATGTACATATTTATCCACAGTTCTACTATTTGTACTTCTGATAGATGGTAAACAGCATTTTGTGGCTATGTACGTGTACCTTGCAATGACAGAAAAAAACCTTGTTGGGAAAACCAGAGCCAGTCGAAGCTGCGAATGTTGCAAAGAGAAGAAGAATCTGAGGTCAGATGAAGATTTTGGTGCTGTCTGAACATGGGTAGCAGAAGGGGTAATAAGCATAAGGGGTGTCTGAACTATTTAGACAGAGTGGACTTCTCTATTCATTTATTTTTGTGGACATGCAGACAGAGGGACTGCATTCTGTGTTTGTGCAGTAATAGGAAGCTTGCCAGAATAGCTGAACTTTGGACAAGCTGTCACGGATACAGTATCAATTAGAAGCAAATCCAGCAAAGTCAGGACATAATGACACATCCGGCTGAGGGACGCCAGAGCTCGTGGTTTAATAAGAGAGTGACAGTTCTTGTTTTTCTTGATCAGAAGAACATGTCTAACAAGGTAGGCAACAAAATACGATATAGAAGCCTACAGAGATTTATAGTGCAATTAAATAAATGTGGCTTAGTGGTTAGCACTGTTGCCTCACAGTAGGAAGGTTCCAGGTTGAAATTGTGCAAAAGAGATAAACGTAAACTTGCAGGCAGATGTGTTAAGGCAGGTTGGCACTAAACTCTGCAGGACACAACCCTCCAGGACCGAGATTGGTCTTCCCTGACTTGGAGTGGGTGGCATGAAGTCTTTGCTTAATAGACCTTCAAATTTTACCCTTAACAGAGTTGCTTCTGCAATCTAAGGGAGTACTCAATGGCAGGCAACTTTGACAACAGTACGGTTGTCAGTGTCTGTCATGGTGATCCCAAAACCTGTTGGTGGACATCAGGCTTTCAACCTTGTCCAAGGTATTGAAAAGCAGAATCCAGATGTTAGTCAAACAATATTCGGAAGGAGCAATGCTGTTGTGTGTATGCTTTTGATCTGTTGTGGTAAAAAGAGGGTGGAACAGAAGGTTAAATCTATTCCTTTACCAGTCAACCAGGTATTTGGTCCACGTTTGACCACAAGCTTTGCCTACTGACTGATTGATGTTATGAAACCAAGTGGTGGAAATAAGCTTCCTTGATAGCCTTAGAGACAATTTTTTTGGAGAGCTTAAAATAGTGTTTCTGTTCCTCTTTGTTGAAACAAGTGGCTTGGGCATCTATCTAAGATGCATACCAGCTCTTCCCTGAGAAGGTTTTTTGGACATATTCAGTGGGGAGAAGAATGAGAGACCCTTGAAGGAGAAATTATACTTTTGTTTGGTTTGGAAGCTTCCAAGTATTTCCACAAAAGGCCTGCGGGGAGTGGATTGAGACGGGGGGACGTCAGGGTCTCTGTGGTGTTCATCCTTTCTGGTATTGAAAATCTCATAGAGGGCTCATGGTGGCCTTAACAGCTTAGGAAGACGCTTTAATTTGTGTATTATCATTGAATATTAGTTAATTAAAGGAAGGATAGTTTTATTAAATTTGATGCTCTTGGTTTAATACATCTGTGTATCAAAAATACATTTGAAAGGCAGTAAAGAGAAACATTATAACATAAATCCGAGAAAGAGACACCAGTCAGTAACATGCTCCAATATTTTTGATCACTTGGGTTCAAACACAAGTTGTTATTTAAATGTACATATCAGATCTTTTGTCTCAGTCATCTTTTGAGCATTGTTGTCTCACAGCAAGAAGGTCCCTGGTTCGTTTCCCCTGCAGGGGTCTTTCTGTGCTTTGCTAGGTTTACTCCGGGTTCTCCAGTTTTCTCCCACAGTCCAAAAACATCTATGTTAGATTGATTGGTGATTCTAAATTGCCCATCGGAGTGTGTGTGTGTGTGTGTGGGGTTGTTTATCTGTATGTGGCCCTGCAAGGACTGGCCACCTGTCCAAGGTGACCACTGCCTTTCACCCAATGAGAGCTGAGACAGGCTCCAGCACATCCCTTTGACACTGATTAGGAATAAAACGGCATAGACAATAGGTGGATGGATGTTCGACTAAAGGCAAAACCTTCAAATCACTGGGGTATCAAGCAGAGGAAGTGTGTTTGCATGACAGTTTCCTATTGACGCCTGCCTTGTGCTTAATAAATGTATAACCGGGGTTGTTGTGTCCAAATAAGACTGAAAAAAATGGATTTTGGCGCTGATTGCTACAGATGAAATGTGAGCTGTCTCTCTGCTTTATGAAGTCAATTCATCAATACTGGTCCAGGAATTGAATGTCTTAATAACCCAAATTGGCCAGTACAGACGTGAATGTCAAAAAAAACAGAACAAATAATCGGAAGGAAAAATAGACAAAGAGACAAAAGTAATAACTGATAGAATAATAAAAGAGCTTTAAGATTATACTTTAAGTATGTCACAGGTTTCTACTTAGCGCAAGTCACCCCAGCCACCACAACAATGCGGTCAATTAAAATCCAATTAGGGTGTATGAATTAAACGGTTCGTCACTGGTAATTAAATGGACATTTTACTGCTGATTATGTCACCCCACAGCTACATGCATCAGCCCTCTTCACTCAGTCTACATTCTACCTCATACAAATGTTGGGAGAATAATGCAGCTGTAACTGTTCTATCGAGGCAACAAGCTTGACACCTTTGCCAATTTATTTGGCTAAGAAAGAAGGCAGATGTTTTTTTCAGTCTACATTTCTACCCTGAGCTGTGATATGTCACCTCCACTGCTATGGATTGCCGTATAACTTAGGACAGGATTGGAGAGGACAGAGGAATAGACCAGTAGGAAAGGGTGATAGTGACTAAATCAGACCTTGTCTGAAAGTGTAACTGGTTTGGGGCAAAGCCAACAAAAGTAGTGCCAAAACTTGACTTTGTACATTGTAGTGTAGTCTCTCTCTGCCACTTTCTTTCTCTTTATTTCTCTCTCTCTCTCTTTCTATGAGATAAAATAAGGGACGCTCTGGATATTGACGTTTTACTAAAATATCTACATTTGCTTGACTGACACTACGTACTGTAGTTAATTTATTAGGAAGAAAAACAATTTAATATACATAAGTATAAGATTGATCATATTTATATAAATTCTTTTAATTGCCTCACAAGCAAGAAGATCCCAGGTTGGATTCCTGGGCAGGGGTCTTTCTGTGTAAAGTTTGCATGTTCTCCACGTGCTTGCGTGGGTTTACTCGGGGTTCTCCGGTTTCCTCCCACAGCCCAAAAACATGCATGTTAGATTGATTGGTGATTCTAAATTGCCCATAGGAGTGTGTGTGTGTGTGTGTGGCCCTGTGATGGACTGGCGACCTGTTCATGGTGCCCCTCTCCTGCCTTTCACCCTTTTAGAGACGGCTGGGATAGACTCCAGCAGATCCCTGTGCCCCCGAATTAGGGAATAATTGGGTATAGAAAATAAATGAATGAATGAATGAATGAATGAATGAATGAATGTTTGCAGCTAGTTTTAATACTAATTAAACCTGATTTTACTAAAAAATCTGCTTTACATAAAAAAAGCCAACAAATGGTATTGAACCCTAATACTGAGACTAAGATTGCGTTTATTTCTGCAGACTTTACTACAGTATGTTACAACTTTATCGTTATAAATGATACAAAAAAACAAACAATAAAAAAAACCTACACTAATCTATTATGATTAAAACAGATTGATTAAATCCTATATTTCTCAGTAAATTTGATAGATTTCAGAGCGTCACGGTAGCCATTGAGCCAGGTAATACTGCAAAGCCTGAATAAAGCTGCTTCCTTAATACTAACACCCACATAATCTGTATTGATTTTGGGATAGGCAGCATTTCTAAAACTGCAGTCCACATGGCCTCAGAAAAACTACCCCAAGTCCTTCCTCTGCATTGCAGCTCCCCCGTCCTTACGATCTCCTCCGTCCTTTCTCCTCTGAGCGCTATTTACTTTACCGTCATCATCCCCGTGGCATCGTCCCTGTTCCTTGTTCGAAATGTAGATTTAGAACGCGTGTTTTTAAACAAATCTACATTATTAGGTCATGCCGTCAATATGGATCCGTACCAAGACAGCGGAAAAAAAAAAAATTTCAGGTTGGAAGTAGAAGTAGCAAAAATGCTACGGTACATACTGTATGTTTTAAGCAAAAAAGTGTGTTGTGAATAATTTAAAAGAATTTGTCCAGCCTGAGGAAATGACACCAAGACATTGACATGATATTACTTAAAATATTCCATTCTATTACTATTCTTTTCTGATTGTTATTCTAGTTTCAGCTTGTTATGCCAGAGGCTTAGGTAATTACACTGATTTTAATAACATGCACTGGATTTTTCACCTAGAAAGAGATAAGGTTAAACTTCTGTATCGTCAAACAGGGAAAAAAATGGAAAAGTTTACGTGCATTATATCATACCTGGAATATCAGGTACTTAAGTGCTTATGAATCATCTGGATTTAGACATGACTTATCACAGAGGCCGAATACCTTTAAAGGCTTTTACAGCTTGGTATCGTTAATTAGTGCTCTTGCACTTTTTTCACCCACAAAGCCTTCAGGTTGTAGACAGAGCTTAGTTTATTTTATTTATGTATATAGAGATTTTATGAGCTCAAATGTTCCTGCGCCATTTTTAAGCTTGGAAGAAGTCAGTAAGTACTGATAACACCTTTCGGTAGTTTTTGGCTAATTTATTACATACTACATTCAGTGATATGCCCATCTCATTGTGTTTAAACTCCTCCCACTGAAACGTTTAATCTGCATTTACACTCTACTTGATGGCAACTTCTGATTTTTTTTAACAATATCCCATTTTTTTGATGACCCGCTCAAAAATCATCTTTTAAAACTGACCCGTATCTGATATCTGCATTTACACTATATACCGCAAAACAACCCAATGTAGACGTATTGATCAGAAAAGGAAATAAAAATGGCCCAATAATCAATAAACGAAGACGGAATAATTATTCAGTATTTTGCTCCCGCTTCATTTTTAAAGGTCGGCAAAACAATGATCTCTTTAGGTGGAGGAAAATAGAGAGGAGGTTCTATATTAATGCCCGGATGAATGTAGCATTGATTGCTAGTTATAAATATCTTTTTTTTTCTGATAGGGCATTTAATTTTTTCATATGTTTACGAACATATTTTTTTACATAAAATTACATTTTAATTGAACAAAATTAATAAATATCAAAATACACACATACAAATATATGTACATACATACACGCCACCGTTGCTTATTCAGTGACGTTTGACTCGCATTGACAGGTGAAAATCTAATCTGTCTGCTTACGTGGCAGACGCTAATGCACGAATCCGATTCATATCCCATTTATTACCACATTGGAGGAAAAAAAATCAGACTTGGGTCATTTGATGCACTTTATGCCAGTTTATAACAATTAAAGTTTTAACTGACCAGAACACTCATATGTGGTTCCTCCCTTGTTGCTACAAGGGTAAAAAAGAAAAAACAAAATTTTAAAACTATAGCATTAATTTTTGATTTTTGCTATAATTGCAGTCTTGACCTTAACCCCTCTGACCACCGATAAAAAACTAAACTGTTGACCAGACCCCCTCACCAGACATCAGTGCCTGACCTCTCACTTGTCTCGTGGCTAAATGTGCAAAAAACAACCCCTAAAGATGCATTTATAAAACTCCCAGAAGATTAAAGGTTAATATAACAGCAAATAAGGACTTTTCGCCTGGTGGTATATACTACCAGGTAAAGCTGTGTAAAAATATTTATACAGATAACTAGTGCAATATTTTTTTTAACGGTAGTGTATCGATATTCTTACCTCCAGTAACGATAAAAATTTAATTTAGGCTTTAACCTGATTAACATTAATATTTAATTAAAACCCGCAGTGTGTGTTCAACGACTTCATCTTCTGCTTTTGACAGCAAACATGGCGTCTTTGTATTTATTGTATTCAAGCAATTTGTTTATATATATTTTATATATAAAAATAATTTAAAAAATGTTATTTAAATGCACTAAAAAAGGACAAATTTTATTTAACAATATCGATAACTATTGTGTTATTTTGTTCTTACGATAGTGTATTGATATTTTAACCACTAGTATTGAAACATATTTAAATTACATTTAAAACTTATTTACGTTAATATTTAATCAAGACCCTCAGTGCGTCTCAAACGACCTCCTCCTCCGCTCCTGTAGTTGGCGCTAACATGTCTCAGAAGCAAGTACGGCGGAATAAATAAGGGAACCTCCGACTTTGTATTTGTTAAATTTTTATCTTTTTGTAAATTTTTTTGAAGTATTGCCATATATCGTGATATATTGTAGCATGACCCATGTATTGTGATATGTATCCTATCGACAGGCCCCCGCCAATACACAGCCCTACTACCAGTTTATAGTAGTAGGGTTAGGGTTTGTTTTGCAACTCTCCTTGCTCTATTTTTAATCAGATACCCAGAGGAACTCATGTAACATAGGTTTTCCCACCTCTGTGTACTGCATACTGTAAATGCCCCTGCACCACTGGCACCACTTCTATAATGACTTCCATAAAAGTTCAAAGAAGTCATCATTACAGTTCCATAATGAACATCCCCAAATGTCAGTAAATGTCGTCTTAGTTTGTTTAATCGTGTATTATTGCCTACCAGCTGCTATAATGAAAAAACACAATGAGAATATTGCAATGCTGCTACTGTATTTCTGATGTAAACGCCAGTTAGCAACACTCTAAGTGCAGTCTGTAGCACCCCGAAGATGCAGCATTATCGATAATGCCCTCTATAAATGTAAAATCTACAGAATTATTACACACATTTTTCCAAAACAAAAACAAAACCCAATTACGTGAATTATCCCAACACTGTAAAAATAAACACTAACTCGATTATACAACCCTGTAATTCCAATGTGTTTCAAATAAAACGCTTGATTAGAACATATAAGTGGAATTTTTTTTTTTAATGCCCCTTTATTTTAATAGTCTTGTAGTTAAATTTCAGCCGTGGCCAGACTGCACTACTGTAGCTGTGATTTGTGAGTAACGAAAGACAGTTGCAGTGCGTCTGTAGCAAGTGTTCACTCTTTGGGAAGGCACTCAGGCGGTGTTTTGCAGGATGCATGGTGGGAGTCTCCCGTTTCAGCTGGTGCACATTACCGATGAGACAGATGTGGGCACCGTACGGAGCAATTGATCAAAGATCAAGTGTTTTTGTTCATCCTAGCAGCACATCATTTCCTCATTTGTTCTGTGGTTCTTTCAGGCTGCATTGTCTTCGGAGCTCGATTAATACAGACTGCGGCATTTTTATGATGAGCAGAACATTTTGCAGTCTGCAGTTGTGATGTTCATCAACAAAAAGAGTAAAGATGCTCAAGACTTAGAATGAAAGAATCATTACTATTTCTATTAGGTGCATTTAAAAAAAAAAAAATCTTATGGACAAATGTGTGTAGATGCGTTGGTGTAAATATTTTTAAATATAAGCTATTAAAGTTGCAGTGGGACATTTCAGAAAATGCTGACTGTAGCCTGATAGCGCTGAAATTTTTCTTCCGTCCCTTGCGGTTTAAAGCTACGCCTTCTAAACTTATGAACGTGCACAGACAAGACGACCAGAGACACTGCTGCTGTAGTTAATCTAATTTGTAAAGATACACAAGCTTCATAAGCTATGAGTTACTATCAAAACACACTAAAATCCAATCAAACTATATTCCTACCGGTCCAAAAGAAATACTGTAACCATGACATCATCTTTTATATCCTTTGACTCCTGTAATCGATTCCAGTTTAGAAACATGACACCGATAATAAATCAGCTGTTTTTAACCAGCCTATACAAACGCCCTGATAGCAGGGTTGCCAGATAGAGTTTAAACTTTGATAGAGTTAGAAATTGGCAATACCAATTTATTTCTGCTGTCATTTTATAATTAACCTATCAAATAAATTAAAAAAATAAACTAATTCCAATTTTTGTACTACAATCAAATTTAAAACTGCCTAAAACAGGAATAATTTCTAATCTGGCAACCTTAGCGGCTCATATATCCTGTCTCCATGAATCTTTTGATTAGACTATGTTTTTTCGGCCCTATGCCTTAAACAAAATATATAAATACATATAATTATGTTTATACTACTTAAGTTACCGAGTTATATCGAGATGTGGGAAGACCGTATCACCTACCCTGCCTTTAAAGTCGAAATACTTATTGAGCGATTACATGCATTGAACTATTTTATAATAATCCAAATTATTTAGTTAAATAAATCTTATTTGGCAATCTATAAATCTACGCAAAAAAACATTTATGCACGTAGCATGAAATATTAATCCTGTACCGCAAAATAAACGACAGCAAAATAATTTATCAATGCCTGGCTGTGTTAAATATTTATGCATTCTAGCTTATGGGACATTTTTATTACATTAAACAAATTTTCTGGAAATTTCTAGACAGGAGTGTATTAACACCACCGCCACCACCAAATCAAGGCAGAAACGAAATAATAAATATCCCAGCAAGAAGGCACAGGTAGAACTATCAGCATTCATATCTTATTGCTCTGCTTGCTCCAGAATCTCGGCATTCGCCTCAAACACCCACATCAATTTTTTATTTATTTATTTTTGCAAATCTATAATAGATGATGACGGGGGAAAAAAATCTAAATAAATCAACAGCAGGAACTGTGTCACAAGATGACATATGTCTTGCTCAGAATGTTGTGGCTGATCTGAAACATCCAGCTGCTTTTTGCCGTCTGGGTTCTAATTAAACCAAAATGTGGTTCCTGAAAACCAGATCTGAAATAGAAGTCGAACTTCATTAATCAGTATTTTTTTCCCCCCTGTCAGCCCTCTGATAGTTTTAATTAAAAGCCCCCTGGAACAGTGGTTCACATGTCATCTTAGATTTGAAAGCCTCAGCGTGTAAGTAGGACACTCATTATATAGAATGTAGGAGATGTGCAAGTCCCTAATGGGCGTCTGGATGTCTTGCTGTAAACCTTTAAAGTCATCAAAAACCTGCCACCAAGCGAACCTGTAACTGATGGAACTTGGCTGAGGTACCAAGCAGCAACTAGACTTCAACTAACTTTGCACTGTATTTGCACTTACTTCTCAGCATGTACAGCTCCCCAGTCTTAAAAAAAATATCTCTTATGAAGTGTTCTCGAGGTTCTTGTGCATTGTACGCAGCTTGTATGATCTCTTAATTGGCCAATAGATTCTTGGATTATATAAGTTATTAAATTGACTAAAACTCTAAAACATACTGTATGTCCATCCATTCATTCATCCATCCATTTATCTATTGTCTATACCGTTTTTTTCCAAATTAGGTTCATGGTGATCCATCCATCCATCCATCCATCCATTCATCAATCTATTCATACACCTATCCATCCATCCATCCATCCATCCATTGTCTATCACCGCTTATTCCTAATCAGGGTCACAGGGATCTGCTGGAGTTATTCCCAGCTGTCATTGGGGCGAAAGGCGGGGGTCACCCTAGACAGATCATCAGTCCATCACAGAGCCACATACAGACAAACAACCACACACCCATTCACACTTACACACACACACACTCACTCACTCCTATGGGCAATTTAGAATTACCAGTTAATCTAACACACATGTTTTTGGACTGTGGGAGGAAACCAGAGTACCCAGAGTAAATCCACGCAAGAACCCACAGGGAGAACATGCAAACTCCACACAGAAAGACACCTGCAGAGGATACGAACCTGGAACCTTTTACTGTTAGGCAACAGTGCTAAGCCACTGTGCTGTCTCTTTTCTGTTCAGTTCAAATAAATGCTAATTCAGCCCTGGAGATTTTCAGTTATGATCCATGGTTCCACTAAATTTCGGTTTTACAGTCAAAATTTGGACTCTGATGCCAACATTTCTACGATGGCTCATTTCTAGTAAAGATACAGTGTGTGACTATTTTGAAATTTTCTGATTTAGCTGACTCTATTGCGTGCGTCAGTGTGTAACTACTTGCCTTTGGCAATACAGCAGGGGTCTGACTTGCACTTTCATTCAGTTCTATATGTGGGTCACAATTTAGCTAAAGGAAATCTGCTGACTGTGTTAGCTAACCCAATGAGCATGGAAAGACTTTAGTGTGCTTGAAATTTGTATATGCCTTGAAATTACTAATAGAATTGGCACAAACATTTTTGTTAACACCCATAATAAACTTCAATTCAATTTACTGGCGAATATTTTAAAGATATTTGCATTAAACATAAAAAAAACATGTCCCTCTTGTCCCTTTTGTCCCTTTGGGGTTTTCTTTTAATTAATTAAAACTTTAGGGTGTTTATCTGTACTAAGCAGGAATACGATCACTTTATTTTATTCATCGGTGTTTCCATAAACAGCAAACAATGCACTTCTTATTCATATCTATACAGTATCTATACAACAAATAATCGGTTAACCTTAAGCTAATGTTTACTTCTGTTTCTCTAGCTGCTGGATAAGAAAAAAAAACATGTTCCTGATGTACATCAAAAGCTTCTCGAACTGTTTGTTAATAAAATATTTGGCACATAATCCGCTTGTTCCAGGTGTCCAGATTTCCGACTTGCGTCGTCTTGCAATGAAATCATTGTGTTTTTAAAATAAAGGATACATCGTTTAGTATGCTGTACCTTTAAAAAGCAAGACGTGATGATTCAGGCACGGAAGTCGATCCAAAATCAGTTTCGCCTCGCATATAAACATGGCTGGTGGTTAATTTCAGCCTTAATTGCAACACCAGTCCCTCTGCGCCTTTAGACATATTGCTTACTTCATCTTCCCCTGTCTTTCAAGTACACTTTCTTAACCCCCCCCAGGACCTTATTTTTTTCATCATGTTCAATATGCTTGCCCGGGAAAAGCAACTAATTATGTTTGGGGATTCGAGTTCTTTGGTTAGAAGGATGAGCTACGGAGTTTGATTAGACTGCGTTATCATCTCCGAACCCCATTACCCTCCTGACTCTGATGAACCTTCTTTACACAGCAATGGCTATAGAACCTCCTTTAACAGTTTATTTTAAAAGAGATAGTGGGAAATTGTTGTTAAACATGTACTAGCCAGAGTACTCTACTTGTTCCTACTTTCTGTAGCAATACCATGATTGATAATTAGGAATGATGGAGAGTAAAGAGCCATCAAAATCAGTAGCGCTGCCCATGTAACTTCAACTATATTAGCAATGGGACTGTTTCTTTAACCAAACAGATTTCAAATTCGCCTCACAGGGACACAATAACGCACAATAACGTCAGCATTTTTCCATCCCCTGATTGGCTGATCAGAGCAAAAGTTTTACAGCCAAGTTTGATTAGCCAAACACATCTCACATCTATAGCGATTTTGTAGCGCAAACAGTTGAGTTTGGCTCACAATGGCTGATGGAGGAGGAGAAATTGACTTGGTTTTGGACCTTCTTAAAAATATATTTTCAAGGTGGACTTTAGACCGAACACGGCGTCCCAGTTTAAAATAAAACGAGAGAAGGTTAGAGGCGGAGGGAAAGGGGTAAGGTTTTAAACCTTAGACATCGTGAGGGGAGCTCGGCTAACCCTGAAAGGGTTTGTTCGCCGGGAAAGGGTTTGTTCGCCACTTCCAGACCAGTGCTGTTGCGCGGTACCATTGATTTACAGCCTTTTAATGTAAGATGTATTTTATTCATATTTATGTTTTTGTGATGTTATTAGATAATGTAGATGGCACATTTGTGTTTGTAGTGTAGAGGTTTGGAGTCTTAACAGGGTTTCATGCTTTATCAAAAATGGTATTTACCCTTGTTATATTGTGTTTTTGTATAGTATTTATGGTTTCTATAATTACGACGTGATAGTGGTGGTCTTAAGAGGTGGATCAGTCGGGTAAGTCCCCACCAAAGACCCAGGTACCAAATGCACGGCCTGCCACTGATCAAATCTACTCAAGAGATTAAAACAATGAAAGAATCAGGTTTCCATTTAGGTCAAATACCTTAATTGGTTTTTTATTGAGCGTACAAGTACAAAAAAAACCCAAACTTACCCTAAAGAACTCTTTGGTAGAACCTGAATCCAGTGTTCCATAGGCAATCTCAGTTTGTTTAGCTAGATCTTCTGCACTCTCAATGGGCGAGACCATTCTTTCGACTGTGAGGAAGGCAGCCAGGTTAGCAGTATAGGACGAGATGATGATAAGGGTGAAGAACCACCAGACACCTCCCACTATTCTTCCCGATAAGGACCTGGAGAAGATGCATAAAGGATGGAAAAACATGATAAGAAATTAATAACCTATGCTGGGTTTAAGTTTTATTCTTCTACGTATGGTCCAAACCGAGACATCTGAGCACCGGTAATTACTGACAAAGTATTTCTCTTCCAATCCATTTAGACCAAGAATAATAATCTGCATCATTACACAGTGACATTGTGTGGGGTGTGAGGTGAAAGAGGCAAAAACAAATGAAATTGCGAAATGCAGCAGAAAGTTAAATGGAACGCTCATGATAAATGACTGTGGGAGAAGATATTTTGGTGTCAGGGTGACGCATGGCTGACAGCTATGCCAGATCTCCAATTATTCTACTCAATCAGTAATGTTATTAGCTGATCACTCACAATCCCTAAAAAAATGCCGGAAAATGGTCAGTTATGCTGGTAGCGATGCGATTTCTGCTTTTCAGTTATTGCTATTTGCAACAATCATCATTAGAATCATTAATTATAGCAGTACATAAAAATGGTTTTAAATTAGGAAAATAACAAAAACAAATTGACATACGATCACAGGGATTGATTATGTTTTTGTGGCCATCAGTGTTTGTAATGGTGGACGTGATTTTGGATTTATATCCTTCGTTAATCCTGGTTTAACATTTCAATCAATCAATCATAACCATCTGATGTCAAGAGCGTGTGTCCATCAAAGCTGCCTCAATCCATTTTTTTAATCTTTTCCTTGTCTTGCCCACAAACAAACTACAAAACTTTACCTAAGTAAATGCTGAAAAATATCTGATTGTCTGAGACTGAAAATTCATTGATTCTGGAACGATTTACTGATACTGACAATTCCTGGATTAACATTTAATCACAACATGAAATTACACTATAATGTTTAAAATATTTAAAGAATCTACAGAAAATATTTATATTATACTTATAATATAAGTAATAAATAATAATCGATAGTATATACTGGAGACATTGGCTTTTGAATAAAAAAAAAAGAAAATGAATGGTACTAACATCAGTGACTGATGTTAATAAAATAATTGCATACATAATAATAATAACAGTAATAATAAAGCTACATCCATAGCTACAGTATGTCAAGCATATCAAATCTCTTTTTGTTCATTTCATAACTATGTAAATAAATCACTGTTTAATATCTTGCATATTAAAGTGCTGTATTTATCCAGAGATAAAATAATAATTATTAAGAAACTATAACATAAATAATGTTTAAACTTTAACAAATACATGTTAACTGTAGTTACTTTTAAACACTAGTAAAAGATAATGTGACTGTGTCTCATATTCCCTTAATAGCTGCCGTGCCAGTATTTCTGATCACTTGATCATGATCGGGTTTAAACACGTGTTCAGAGTTGTTTCATACATCCCAGTGATCCTTAAACCGATTGTTCAAAACCAAAGCTATTTTGGAACTTTTTCAACAAACCGTATGTGTTGTTCATAATTATTACTGAAATTTCTGTTGAAATTTTATTCATTAGGAAGAAATAGAAAGCTTTAAGCCTCCTAAAACCTAAATTATACCCAAGGGTCATAGTGCAGATTTAGTATCTAGGCTTCTATTTCCCGAGGGGTCCACAAAGTCATTTATTAAACAGTTCACACCGAAAATTGCACCAACTAAAAATGCACTTTACTGTCTGTAGTTGTTATAATCCCAGCAGAAAATATATACGGTGAAATTTGTTCTTTCTCCTGCACCACAGACGGAGGGGTGGTGTTAAAATTTGGATACCCTTGATGTCTGTTTGCGAGCCTTCCTGTCACTTCTGTACTCTTGTGAATAGTCACCTCAAAAAAAAACTATAAAAGATTTTTTCTATAAAACATAATTATTTGGTCTATTGAAGAAAATAGTGTTCCTGGGTCATCAGAATAACCAGATTATCCTCAAGATCTATGCAAAACCCCAAAACAACACTTTTATTTATTTCCTTTTGACGGCGAAATAATGTGAACTGCAAAAATCAGCAGAAATGCCTTCGGTATCATTAACCTAATACTCCTAATGTACTATTTTATAGGTGATATCCAATATTTAATGGGGGTCTGCTGGTGTCTATCCCAGCTGTGTCTGAAAGGGTGAAATGCATGAGGGGTACAACCTGGACAAAACCCACACAAGCACAGGGAGAACATGCAAACTCCACACAGAAAGACCCCTGCATGGAAATCGAACCCAGAACCTTTTCGCTGTGAGGTAACAATGCTAATCACTAAGTGCTGCCCCGTGTGCCATTATGTTTTTACAAATATCAATACAAAGTTTAATTTATTGTTATTGTTAAAACGACACTAACAAAAAGAATGGTAGTGTGTTAGCCTAGCTTTTTCGTTTGAGAGTTCGTATGTAGCATTGTTTGCAAAGAATATAAATCTGTATAACAGAATAAAACATTGTCCGCGCAATCATGTAGCCATAATGTCCATAATATCCAATACATCAGACAGTGTCATAAGTGTATAAGGTTGTGATTTAACAAAGCCTTTTTATTTAAATAACTGTTCAGATTCTCCCAAAAAACCCCGGAACATATGCTATTCTTTACAGCATGTGACTGTAGCCAATCATTTTAAAGCAAAAAGTCTCTCAATTCAAGTTGGATCTTATTAAATACACTCGCCGCCAGGCTTTGTGTTTTGCTAAATAGATGCAAACACTACACTCAGGTTGCTATGTGAATAGGGCCTAGCAGGGTAACTATAGTTACCAAAAACATTAGGATACTCAATGACTGAACGGCTCAGTAATTATATGGATTTCGTGTGTAAACTAAAGAATCTGCAACTTTTCACCCTAAAACATTGATTGTGGTTTGGTAGTCATCGTTTACAAGCATTACACTAAACCTGCATTTCTCGGCTACCTTATAGTTTACTGTAATGTGACCCTTGTTTTAATCTGAACAGAATTGATCTTGCATTTTGTTTTACTCGTACTAAACTTTTGCTATTGCTCCGTTTGATTATTTGAGTAAAGCTATGACAGACACCACAGGAGAAATATTTGTAGATGTGTAAAATGATCCGTGACAGACTGCAGCATGATAGCATTCTAATTAATCAGCTTCCTGCTGCTGTATTTAGGAACAGCTTGAACCCATTTCAGGTGCATGCAAGGTACTGCGGAGACCATCAATAACATAAAAAAGGGTAGAGATAAAAATAATCAAATAAATAAATAAATGGAAAAAAACTCGCAAATGTTGAGTGTCCAGAGAATGTTCAAATATTACTATGTTTATTATGTTAAATATTTGTTTGCGTGTAAGCTAGCATTGTGGAATAAACCGCATCACAGCGTAAGTGATGTGTGCATGGTAATATTTCTATTTCGAAATATTAGCAGTAAAATATTAACAGCAAGTACAAATAAATGAATTAATTAAGCACTTATAAATTTTTATATATATATATATATATATATATATATATATATATATATATATATATATATATATAATACTCTGCAGTATATAATGTTTGTTATATATTTTATTTATGCAGTATACTGGATAACAATTATACTACATAACATAACTATATAATATAATATTGTAATTAATTTCTTATTATTTTATATAAAAATGTAAAGAATTTATATAAAATTATATATTATATACAGTATTTTGTTGTAATTCATCCGTTGCACCTGTAACGCATTAGACTAGAATATATTAATATTAACATGAATTTATTTTATAGTCCATGTAAGGGTTTTATGTTCTTGTTTCGTTTTTCTTGTTACATGTTTTTTGTTTTTTGTTTTATGTCTAGTCTAATCTATGCTGGCTAGCTAAACTATGCTTCCTGTTTTGTCTTCCTGTCATGTGCTCCCCTTTTGTCCTTGTGTCTTTTTCTCATTGGTTGTTCAGTCCTGTGATTGTGTTTAGGTGTGTCTTGTCTTTGTTAATTAGTTCCTTGTGTATTTATAGCCCTTGCATTTGCCCTGTCTTTGTGGATTATTGTTTGTGAACCACTGCGTTGAGTCTGTTCTAGTTTTAGTGTGTGTTTAATTGTATTCAAGTCTAGTTTAGTTAATGTTTGTTGTTCTGTTTAGTGTTTATTTTGTCAAGTTGGGTTTATGTTCCTTGTATATAACTTTGTAAATAAACTGCACCCTGGGTTCTCAATATACATCTCGCCTCAGTGAAGTCATTACAGTCTAAGATGATATTAGTTAATCTTTGTTAACCGTTTGCTCTATGTACAAGACACCAAGTTTATAACTAGTCCAATTTGGGGATGTCTGGATTAAATTTTTGTAATTAATATTTTTATTACAACAACAAATAGAAAAAAGAAATTCACTAGAAAACAGTGGAGGTAGAGACAAAGCTTTGAGTGTATCCTACTGGATAGTCTGGATCTCATTATCACAGATACCGTAATGGTTCAAAAAATCATTGCAAAGCTTCTGAAACTGGATTGCAATTACTCAACGTTCGCATTTCCCCAACTATTCAAACAGCTATTACACACCATGAATGCACAGAGCCTGAAACTGCACACTCAGACACAAAGTGGAATGAAGGATGGCTTTTTTTTATGGCTGTACACTTCTAAAACGATGAGAGTGGAATAGTGATGAGGCCACCAACCTTGGTGAGATATCACAGCCCTGCTGCATGAATGCCCCCAGGGAGAACCACAGGCTGTTAAAAATCCCAAAGTCATTAGGCGGGTCGGGAGGAGTCTGGGGGTCTTTGGCTTCATCTGTCTCGTCCAGATGCCACTCGTACGGACTAAAGCGGCTCACCAGGAACAGCACCACGCTCACGCCGATGTAGGCGAACACTATGCACATCCAGATTTCATACGCTAGCGGGTCCAGGAAGGAGAACACGCCTGGCTTGGACTTCTGGGGTTTCTTGATCATGATAGAAATACCCAAGCTCATAAAGGGCTTGGAAAAATCAATCACTTCTTCACGAACCAGCGTGATAGTCAGCGGTGCGACGGCTATATCTGCTCGCTAAAAAAAACAACAAAAAAAAACAGACACATGGGACATTTGTTAGTGTCCTGCTTTTCTGGTCAATAGACTTGCAACCCAAATGCACATCCTGCAATTACCAAGTGCCCTACTTAATAAAGATGTGCTAAATCGGATAGTGTTTAGTATCTTTGCCTCTTATGACACAAAAAAATATTTGAACCGCATCCTCTTTAAAACAAAACTGAAACCATAGCAAGTAAGAAATTCTAAAAAAAAAGCTTTGACTTTGCCCGAGGGTACATTTCCCTAACACTGCAGATCTTAAAATAAGGCCCCTGTTATAAAAAGAGGACATCCACTGCCTGGAAGCAACTAAAAAAATATGCAAAGCGTAACAGTTTTGACTGCACAGCACAGAAAAGACAGCTGAGCTTTCAATGGCTTAAGCTTTATGCTGACCTCCACCCTATCCGGGCTAAAAGAGACTGCAAACCTTTTTTTTTTTTTTTTCTCCTAACATTCCCCCCCCACCCCGTCCTCATGTGCCACCAACTGCTGCTCTGGGATCTGTAGACTTGAGATGTGACAAGCAGAATCTGTAGCAGCTTCAGCTTTGTCTCCGGAGGGCATCCGAATGTAAGGTCAGCGAGAGATCCCAGATCACTGCTCCGCCAGGAAGCGATTAGTTATGCATTAAGGCGAGATAAGGTCATGGAAACTTTGCAGGTGACTGGTGGGTAAAAAAGCTTCTTTTATCTTGCAGTCAGTTGTGAGTGTGTACTGTCTCAATAAATTACAGAATAATTTGCATATAAATAGCTAATTAAGTGTCTACCAGAAGTGATTTATCGGTATAGCAGGAACACACACTTTGAATCTTTTCCTTCTGCACTGTGGAAAAATAATTAGACACGTTCGTTTTTTAAATCCGGGGTGAACTATGCACTAAACACGTGTGTTATGGAATTAAATTTGGTATGATTGAAGTGAAAAGACAGTTGATTAACAAAGCTAGAAATTTGTTAATGGTGTTTTTTCAATTATTTTTGTTATTATATAAAATAAATTAAATTTTTTTTATAAAGCACAGTAAAAAAAAAACCCCATAAAATTACATACACACTATGAAGAACATTTACTTTTCTGACATTTAGTTATCTACTTCTCAACAGCAATTTATATCCCGCGCCCCGTTTTTTTTTAGCTAACTGAGCAGTTGAGTTTTAAGGGCCTTGCTTAAGGGCCCACCAGTGGCACTTTATAGTCCTGTGAATTGACCTTCCTATCAGCAGTCCAACACCTTAACCACTGAGCTACCACTTCCTCACACAACACAAAAAGCACTGATCAGTGGATACGCTAAAAACAGTTACTAGCCTGGAAAAAAACAGAGAACAATTTCTCATTTTAGGCTACAAAAATAAAAAAAAAACACAGTCAATTGTCAATTTTAATATGGATATTGGGGTAGTTAACATGCCTGGTATGACAGGGCTGGGGCTTTGGAGTACGTTTAGGCCAAAGGTGGGAATGAGGGAAAAGCCGAGGACAAGGGTGGGAGTGGAGGATATCGAGGTCAAGGAAGAGGAGCGCAGACAGAAGGGAAGTAAGTGAATCAGCTGAAAAATAATCAAAATAACTTATTTGTAAACTGCATCGTTGATATGTAGCAGATTTGATTGTCTGAGTTTTTTTTTCAGCCAGGAAGGGCAGTGTTTCATGAAGCTTGTCAGAGAAATTGTAAGGTAAGTGAGCCTGACATAATAGATTTCATTAATCGCTATCAAGGGTACTAAAGCGCTTACAACAAAGCAAAGGTTTATGAACAATGTTTTGACACTCTCTTTCAAATAAAAAAAGTCCATTTATGGTACAAATAGCTGGGTGGTGTTAGCAATTTTCAGCCTTTTAAAAGAGTATGAGGTTGGGCCCCCCATCACACTCGTTTTTCACTGTTCCTACTAATAAAACAGATTCCTGGGGGCCCCCCAAAGTGCATGTGCCCTTAAAATCATCCTAACTTTATACCCCTTTAAGTGGTGCCCCTGACACACATGCAAACTTTTACAAAAAAAATAGGTTTTTAGTCCAAAATATATATCCATACAAAATGTTAACAGTCTTTAAAAAATGTTTGACAAGCATACAAACATACATGCAAACTATATTTAAAAGACATGGCAAGTAATATATTTGGATAGCCCAACTGGAATAGTCCCAGGACTTCAGGTTAGCAATTTTGTGCACCCTGGTGGGGTATCTTTGTTCATATTGTGCTACCAAACCAAAAACGTATTTACACTAGCTTTACCTGACAGCTCTGTAAAAGCAAACATTTTGCCAGCGCGTTTAAATGACTCGGCGAATAGCGGCTTGTGGTAAAAACTATTGATTTTTCTGGATGACTTTGTATTGTGCTTCATTGTTACATAAGAAAGAAGAGAAAACACACCTGAGCAAATAAAAAACTGAAAAAACCCACCCAATCATGCCATATAATAACTAATACAAACAGATCTTGATGATCCCAGCATGACAATCAATACTGAGCAACCACAAAAGCCTGTACTGACCATCGTATAAGGGCGACCTTTAAAATGCAGGGAGAATAAAAGAAATATGCTGGTCGAAAGGTCATGCCAGTATCATCCCTACCTGTCCAGGTTGCTGTAGCACACCGAATGTTCTGGATCTGACTAGAAGGGAGTGTTTTTCTTCCTTTCTTCCTAATAGTGGACTTATTTCAACCTCGTTTTGAGTGTAATTTCAACCCACAGCACATCAAAACCAGGCAATTTCTTTGGCTGATAGTTGGGAAATTGAACAGATGAGGTAACCCAACACTCATGCATTTTATATACAGCCTCACTGGTTCAGTGTAGGCTGAAGGAATTGGGAATGATTTTACTCTCTTTGCCTGCATTTACAACACAAGAGCACTTTGACAAATGCGAAAATGGATGCTTGGCCTGGTACAAGCTGTGAAAGTGGCTTTCTGTACTGTAGTGATGCTGGGATGAATCAGTAAGCGGCATGCTGTGAGACAGCAGACCATAAAACTTCATGTAAAATTTCACCATTGGTTTCAAATTGGTTTTGGCCACACTATGTATGCTAAGGATGTACTGGAAGTTGCCAAAGGTTTGTGGCACCCCAAACCACCTTATTCAACATTAGTGCCAATTCAATATTACCGAATGTGCCATGGGTCACAATCTAGTGGAAAGTCTTTCTAGAAGAGTGGCATAAAGAGAACACCACAAAGACACAATGTGCTGAGGATGGAGTAGAATATCTTGCCCTGTACCGAGCCTTGACATCAACTCCATTGATTACCTTCAGGATAAACCGGAAGACTGACTGCACACCAGACCTTTAAAATGTAGTGAAAAGCCTAAAGTATGTCTAACATTGTAACATCGTACTGTACATTTTCCTCATTTGTTGATATAAGGCGTGGATCCCCAAACTACAGTCTTCAATATAAAATTTTGACCAGCTCCCTGAATGATGCCAGAGTCAGAGGCTTCCAGGTGGGGATCCATATGCAGATTTATTCTCCAGTAGCATGTAGCACAGGAAAAGCACTTTATCAAGCGGAGTTAATAAACAGACAGACATCGTTAGACAGAAATAGAAACGCTAGAGAATAAACACTTGGTAATGCTAGTCTTGGTTTGAAAAACTTGACGGAAAACGGAAAACGACCAACATGACGGAACGGGGTTAACAAGTGTAAAATTCGGAAGTTAATATTCCGGTGAATGTCCTTTAACAAAGCGCATACGCAAGCTTATCTGATGCACAGTATAACAGGAGGAATGAAAAATTAAAGCATATTAGGGTGGGACATTTTAGCTTATTGGTTAAGGTGTTGGATTCCTAAGCAAAAGATTGGGGGTTTGATTCCCAGTAACACCAAATTCCCACTGCTGGGCCCCTGAGCAAGACACTTAATTGCTCAGTTGTATAAAAAGAGATAAATGTTAGTCGCTCTGAATAAAAGTGTCTGCCAAAGGCCATAAATGTAAACAGTAAAGTGATAAAAAATAAACTGATACTCACCCCATATACTAGTTCACCCACCATCCCGTTCCATGTTTTGGTCTCAGGGTCACGGGCGCCATACTTGCCATCCATAACTATGGAAAGTCTGTACTTAATCCCAACGTGTTTGGCTATCTCAGAAGCTAAATCGACACAGTAGCCTTCATACTTCTCATTGCCTTCCAGATGCATATGGTTTTTCTTGTACATCACATACGGTGCCTCCTGTTAATCAAACACATGCTGGTTTATTGTCATCTGTGCACGGCAGTCACCAGAGCCGAACGACAGCCCAATAGTCAAAAGCATGCAATGACGTGCAGGCTAATCATATACAGACCTGCTCACACTCCTTCTTTTTCTTTGTTTCTCTCTCTTACACACACACAGCCATACACTTGTTTTTTTTCTTTGTTTTCTTTCTAGATCATCCCTTACCACAGTAAGCATGGCATCAAGAAAAGGATGGATGGATGGATGGAGTTAGGTGATTCTGACGAGACCCCTTTTGCTAATGCACTCAGCCCCTACTAACAATATGGCAGGGAAGATGGAAGGTGAATGACGGCACAAACACACACACACATACACACACTGACCCGCACACAATCTCAGTGCTGGAGTTTTAACAGTAGAGTGGGGGCTGAGTCGCATTATCTTACCAAACGTTCACACTAGCAAGCAAAAAGCGCCAGGTGACATTGTTCATGGGTTTTAGATATCTGCAATTTTTATCGCTGAGGTTTTTTCACTGTTGTGCAAATTAGGTAAGACCTTGTAAAGCTAGCATTTGATAATTAGCTTAAATGAGTCTTTGACCAATTTTGTACTATGCTATTATATACTTTTTTTTTTACTTGCCCACTTGCAACATTTAATTCCTACCTACTGTTTGATCTAATTTAGTCCAAAATGTTAAAACTATTTAACAAATGTGTACAAAACAGCTTAGATGTTAGTAACACTGTGCAACAAATGCAATTAGCTTGTTATGGTAATCTGGAAATTAAGCTAGTGCAATGCGTAGGATGTAACATGTAAAATTGACTTAAAATTGATTTTAATCAACTCTAAATAGTGTAAAGCAATTAATTGGTGGTTCTGACACAACTGACTTGTTGCCTGCTAGCATAATCATAAGGTAAATGGTAAGAGACACAGTAGGCTTGATGGTCAGGGTCCAGAGATGGTGATTTCCTTTTCATGAAGTAAATGGCAGTGACTGGAGACAGACAAATCTGCTTCAAGCACATGGCACCACTGTGTGGCAAAGACATATTCCAGCAAACACGAGCATACATACTAGATAGTGCATCAATATAATTAAAAAACCTCAAATACCTGGCCGACCCCAGTTCTAGACACTGCACAAGCATTTCCTCTTTTCTTTCTTGGTTTTCCATTAAAGGCACATTAAAGCGGCAGCTTGCTATATTTTTTTAGCACATCATTACCAAACTGTAGGGTTTCACACACTGACAGAGCTTTCCCTATTAGAGTCAGAGACAATTTGGTTGACAGTGGGGTAGCAATAGTTTGTTTGCTTTGTGCTGAATACATCCTTTTACCTTGTCTTTTCCTGGAACACAAACCTATTCTGAAATACATCATATATCCCAAAGTTTTGGGACTTCTTACCAGCACACTCATAAGAGTGTTTTCCCTTAAGCCTTCCCACAAACCTGGAGGTGCATAATTTTTATTATGCTGTATGTCATATGTGTCATCAAAATTCCACTTCCCTAAAAATAAGAAGGCCAAACACTGTTCCAAAAGGACAATATCCTTGTGCATGAAGCCACTGAGCTCCAGGAAGACACAGTGTGTTATGGTTGGCGTAGAAGTGTTCTGCACCTCGACCCTATAAGGGTGTTTTCCCTAATGCCTTCTCACAAACCTGGAAGAAATTATTGTTATTGTCCTGTATGTTACATGAAGTCACAATGTGCTATTGTTTGGCCTGAAAGAAATCAAGTGTTCTACACATCAAACCCAATGAACACCTTTGGGATGAAGATGCCAGACTATGTTAACCAAGATCAATGCCTAAATTTACTAATATTACTATGGCTGAATGAGCAAAGCACACTCCCAACACCTAATGGAAGTTATTTCCAGTCATTATTAAGTTCTTATAGGTGTAAGAGTAAAGTGTATTCTGAAATAGGATGTTCAGGAAAACATATGGAAGTGCTGGACAGGTGTCCCAATACTTTTGGAAACAGTGTGTAGTTAGTATGGATCTGTTGATGATCGAGAACAACATGAGGCTGTAAATAAGCCATAGTCCACTTCTTTTGTTCTTAAACCTTAATCGAGCTAAACATCAGGAAATCTTGATGAAAGTAACAACAAAAAAAGCTAGCCTGATAATTATCCCTGTCCTCCATTTAACACGTGGTATTACTGGAGTGAATTGGTTGGCTGGTGGATTCTGTGTGTCATGCCCATTTACTTGATGAGTGGAGACAGGTCTTACTTACGTATGCACTGTATGTCAAGTTGATGATGGGAACATAAACAAAAATAAAACATTACCATTGTACCAAATGCCGTTATTGTGATGTCACTGCTATGACAGGCCACTGGAATATGGGAACTTAAAATGCTTTGTCACCCACACGGATACAGTTGAAACACTCATCGCGGGTTTTCACCTTTCGACTGTTTCAACGTGTAGTGAGTGGATGGAAAGCAACGCAAAAGAAATATACTTCTAGCCGCCCGGGACAAAATGTATCAATTTGTGAGTCTACACCATGACCCTGAGTGGCAGAATAGGTGACACATTTAAAACACTGTGGAACGTGTACCATAATAGTAGTGACCACAATTGTTCGGTTTTCCACTGAGGACGTATCGTTGCTGTATGGCTGATCCATTATATTTACAAAGCGCTCAAACTCGTTCCAGTAACCGATCTGCAAAAGGGAGAACAGATTCGTTATTATCAAAATGACAGCCATTTCAAGCACATTAATGCTTTCCTCCTCAGCCCACAGTCTTTTCTCTCTCTCTCTCTCTTTTTAAAAAAAGAATTATTTCATGTACAAGCAAGAAGCTAAAGAGGCTGCCAGAGATCTATAAAGCTATAAAGGCGTTCTTTCATAAGGCTATGTTCATTAAAATAGCATTAGGTGTCTGAGCTGCGTTCGCCTCCTGTTAAATGGAAAAGGAAGTAGGCGTGTCGTGGAGACAGCTGTTAAATATGGAGAATGCTTACTATGCAAGCATGGGGCATGTCTTAACGCTGTACAACTGAGCAGTCAGAAAACCCCCCCTGAAAAGAACAAGGAAAGGGAGGAGTAGGCGCCTTAAACGCTGTTTGGTAGCATGAAGTTGATTACTTGTTTTATATTAACAATCCAGAGTTTAAATCTATACAAGACTAAAGTTTCTGGATGCTGAATTTGTATCCCAAAACCTAGCTTGCTAGCAATAGTTTTATTCTCTTGGTAGAGGAGTACTAGCATTAGCATAGTGCCAGGCTGTGACAAGGACAGAAGGATCAGTGAAGTGAGAGAAAGTGAGCCGTGTATAAACTACAAGGACAAACAGTGTCCCATAAACCACTAGACTGTTCATGCTTACAGAATACTTCAGCTGCTATGCTAACTCATGCAAGATTTTAGTTAGCCTTTCTCATTTCTCACAAAGAAAAAAACTAAAATTCAAATGATACGATAAATGAAAGTGTAATGCTTTGTTTTATGCCATTTTGAGGCTTTTCTTCAGTGTCGGTAGTTAAATACTATGTGTTTACTGTAGGCGTTTAATAACTGTGTTATAATAAGGTAATTACTAGATTATAATGCTAGTGCTCGTTCTACTTTATTTATGAGTTCACTATCACGAACCCAAAATAATTTTTTTTATAAAGCTCTCCCTGTCCCATTATACGTTGAAGAGCTGTTTACGATAGACATGTGACTAAGACAATAGCTAGAATTTGCTTACAATGTAAAATAGCGGTATCTGGAATTGTGCAGAAAATTGTGACATAAAATATTGAGTTTTTTTTTGTAATATATATGACCTAATTTTTACATCCTTTAAACACTTCTAATTGCTTTATAATCACTTTATTACCGGCATTCTCCCATTTACAGTCTAGAGAGCAGAGTGACATATTTGAAGGACACATATTTGCAAACTCAATTTTTATTTCTAAAAGGTTTGCATACCTTCCTCGGCCCTCCTGCTTTCATCTCATAAACGTCGATAGTGTAGTTTGATCTGCGGCCGAAACTGTCAAACTGGATATTGCCAGTCATCCCTTGTACTTGGACCTGCCAAGAAAAAGTAAGGATGAAACCTGACGAAATAATGGGCAGCACTCCAAGCCTCTACAGCCAAATGGAAGGTGGCAGTGCATTGCAAGCGAGTCATTTGCAGCAGCATGCTGAGCAGGGACGCTTGAACAGTTCATTTTGTGGAACTTGATTGGGGTGGGGGGCTGGGGAGACCGGGAGTACAAGAAAGTCAGAGCTGAACTGATTTAGAGTGAATTTTCCTACCATTTTAAGAGCCCTCTCAATGTCGATGCCTTGACTCCAGGGTACTGCTGGATTAGCAAGACAATCTCCAGCACTGCCTCGCCTCGAGACATCTACGCGTTGCCGACGTAGGTACCGGAAGGCCTCCGCTATCACCAGGATGGCGTCGTATGACAGTGCAGAGGTGTACTGCACAAAAAAAAAAAAGATACAATTATTACTGACAATGACTAGCGTTCTCATTGTCCATTAGTCCCTGTGATGAGTTTGTGGAACAACCTGGACTACATCCTCTTTTTTGTCCCTGTCCCAGTTCCCGCACTTTCACCCTTATGTGCCTTATTTGCAAGTGTGTAGGATGTCCTAATTCTCTGGTGAGCTTCTTCACTTCTGCTTACTTGGCCTTAATGCACACTTTCACAGTGGACTTTGCTTAAGGACATAACCCAGAATTTATTTGGTGGTGTAACGTTTCAAACCAGTGAAGAAAAAAAGCAAAAAAAAGAGGGGTGGTTTTGTGAAGAAGAAGTTAAATGTAAGCAAAAGTTTATTGATGTAATTCAGCAATGACATTTGACACAGATGGGTGACGTGTCTTAAACCAACCCAATTCCGCATTAGTTTCCTTGTGCACTTATTAACTAAAGTGTACACTTACAAACTTGCACACTTCGTGGAAGACCTTAGGGCCTAGTGTGGGTTTTGGAACAGAGCCTTTGTGTTGTTCTCTGCGAATTAGTGGGCTGCATAAATTAAAGCTGTTTTTTTTTTTTTTTTTTTTTTTTTTTTTTTTAATCTTAAGCACCCGGTGCAACTCAAGGACTTATTATCAAACCCTTTGTGAGTTAAATCAGGTGGATCTTTACATAGCTGTTCAATAAAGCCTTAAAGGTTGGAGCTGAGTTCAGTTTACACTTCACAAAATTGCTTTAAATTTCCATATTAACCAAGAACAACATCACGTTCTGGGATAAAACCAGCAGCCCGTCCTATGTATGTACGCGTATCTCGTTACATTGTTTTATACGGGATAATTGCGATGCATCACCACATATAATCATAACTCGGTCTGACATTAAACAGAAAGAAGATTCATGTCATGCTGTTCTATTCATATTTACAAAAGTGCATTGTTTCGTCTTGTGGTAAACTGAGTTCTAATTACAGAGACGTGTTAAATGTTTAGCATTGTGTGGAACGGTATTTCAGTCCCATTGTTGTCGCGAGGTAACACCTGTAATTACGCTGCATCTTACCGAACGAGCCTGGAACACACTGACATCCACTAATTTCCAACCAGCATTAGTTTCGGTTTTCTCTTACATCCTAACAGCTTGGAAGTGTCAGTGTGAGTTGCATTCCAGAAAAAAAAAAAAAAGAACCACTGATCAGTTCCGATTTTATTTGCTGCAAATTTTAGCTATTATAGATAAATACTAGATTTATACTTTGTGTTTTATGCAAAATCCTGTAGAACTTTCTTTGGACTGTTAGATGTCAGCCTACACCTGCATGACTCACCAAATTACCACTTAAAATCTATCTATTTGCTGATTTCTGTTTAATTAGATGTAAATTAAAGCTCGGTTTCTAACCCAGCTTTGTACTAGACATCAATAAATTGATTGCTGTGAGGGGAAGAGAGAGAGCGAGAGAGAGAAAGAGAGAGAGCATGAAGAAAAAGGATACAAGAAAGAGTAAAAGGAAGGGAGGAAAGAGAAGTAAGCATGAACAACGACTACCCGAAGAAGGCAGAAGGGAACAGATACCGAAATGAGAAAACAGAAGGGTGTTTAATAGGCATAATGATGCTTTTTCTAGCGTTCAACATGAAAGGCCTACCTTCAGAGGTGTGTTCCTCGCCTCTGGGAATTCTCTCTCATCTAACCGGTCCCAGCGCTGAAGAAACTGCTGCACCACAGTGTTTTCAGGATTGATTATTTGAAAGCCACTTATGTTCGCACCGCCAACATATACCTTGTCCAGGCTCACGTTAGCGAAGCCCTAAAAAAAAAAAGAAAATCTGAAAGCTGGATAAAACAAAAAAATGTATCATAATTCAGGACTATGTGCATGCATCACCCTGCATCCTTATTTTGTATTAGGCTAAAATTCGAATGAAATAAATAAGAACCAATACAAATAAAAAAAATAAAAATGAATGCTAATGATGGGCCCTTAACCTTTAACTGCTCAGTTGTGGAAATGACATAAATGGAAGTTCTACACTGATTAAGGGCTTCTGTCAATGTCCTTAAATGCGAATATACGAATTTATCTATACTACATTTTTTGTTGTGTGAATAAACTACGAATATATACAAACTATACAACAATCAAACAAGTACACATTTAAATATATCCATCTATCCTTTTATCCATCCATTCATCCATCCATCTATCCATTCGTCCGTCCATCCATCCATTTATTCATTCATCCACCCATCCGTCCATCTGTTCATTCATCCGTCCGTCTATCCATCTATCCATTCATCCGTCTGTCCATCCATCCATCCATCCATCCGTCCATTTATTCATGTATCCATCCATCCATCCATTCATCCATCCATCTATTGTCTATACCCGCCTATTCCCAATCAGGGTCACGGGGATCTGCTGGAGTTAATTCCAGCTGTCATTGGGTGAAAGCCACGAGGTCACCCTGGACAGATAACCAGTCCAGCACAGGGCCACATACAGACTAATAACCACACACACTCACACTTACTCCTATGGTCAATTTAGCATCACCAATCAATCATTAATACCGTACATGTTTTTGGACTGTAGGAGGAAACCGGAGTACCTGAAGGAAACCCACACGAACACGGCGAAAACATGCAAACTCCACACAGAAAGACCCCTGCAGGGGACACGAACCTGGAACCTTCTTGCTGTGAGGTAACAGTGTTAAACCCTAACCCTATAGTTAAATATAGCTTAAGAAGAAATACTTCTCTCTGTCTGTGTTGGTTCTTACATTAGCAAGAAGTCACATGGGTCCTTTTCATGAAAAAACAGCTACCAATAACATCTAACTAATGGATGTCAAAGGTACAGTGGTTATTTGTCAGATAAGTGCTACAGACAGTAAAGTGAGCACAGTTAATGGGGTTATAAATTTATTCCAGAGTGACAGTGTTACATCTAACCACAGAGGGTTATGTTACCGCTTTTCCTACAGATCTTTTCCTGAATGGTGTGTATATATATAGATATTCTTTTACAGTCCAAGAAGAGAGAAATCTTGTGGGTGAGACTCACCAGATTGGCCAAGATGTAATGGTAGCCTCGGCTGTTCTTGCCCAGAGTCACAACCTGAGGGAGGAGAATCAATAATGGTTAGCCATCCATGTAAGAGCCATCAGGCAGATACAAGGTGCTGTGTCAAGCTCTCTCAGAGCCGTTTGCATAGCGGACCGTCTTAAACACACTGGCGGCCTCCTGCGAGGTGACAAAGAAGCTAAATGCTGATGGATGTCTTTTCTCTCTAGGAGGGCTGCCTCAGGTGTTGCCATGCTGCGAATAAAAAGACTAGTTCTATCTTCACCGTGTGTACTTAGGAATGGTTATGTCCAGCATTTAGGTGTGACTTTTAAAAAGAACAAACATCAGCGAAAACTCGAATGTTTTTCTACTGAAGTATGTGCCATAAGCATTTTTTTTAATTCTCGCTACTGGAAAAAAAGAACAAACAAACTCTTTTTTAGTCAAAACTCACTTATAATGGAAGGTAATGATGTGTAATACATGCCACCATGTAATGCATTACAAAATTGCACCCATTACACTGTAACAGCTTTTAGGTAAAGACTAGATAAAAGACAAAATAACATCTTACCAAATCAGTTTTTCTTTGTTGTTTTTCCTGCTTTGCTGCAGACGCCCTTATCCAGAGTAACTTACAGAGGTGGAAGCTTGGTGGTGCTGGGAATCAGACCCTGATCTTTCAATTAGCAGTCCAACACCTCAACCACTGCACTACCAAATCCGCTTAATGAAAAATGTGTCACATTACGTATGCTTTCTTTAAGAATCTTTAACTGTTCATGCAATTTTACATACTTTATTAAATCATAATAACCAGAAATAAATTAGATTTTAAAGGGTTTCCCCATAACTCTAAAAATAAATATGGATAAAATGTGAATAATGGTGGCTTCAGGTGTTGCTTAAGGTGTTGGACTGCTGATTTTAGGGGAAGTGATAGCGCAATGGTTAAAGTGTTGGACTGCTCATTGGAAGATCAGGGTTTGATTCCAAGCACCACCAAGTTACCACAGTTGGGCCCCAATTGCTCAGTTGTATAAATTGAGATAATGTAAGTTGCTCCGGATAAGGGTGTCTGCCAAATGCCGTAAATGTGAATGGAAAATTGTGGGTTCAAGTCCCATCACCACCATTCTTCCACTATTATGCACCTGAACATCCCTTTCTTTTAGATTAATGTAATTTCACTTTAGACACGGATGTCTTCCAAATGCCAAAAATGTAATAGAAGATTAAATTGTGGAAAGGGCAGAGTTCTCAAAATAAACAAATAAATTTTCTATTACAGAAAGATAGAATAAAAAAATGAGAGAGAAGGAGGGAGAGAGAGATTGAGCGAGAGAGAGATAGAGAGATAGAGATAGAAAGAGAGCGAGCGAGAGAGAGAAAAAGAGAGAGCGGAATGGAAAGAGAGAGAGAGATAGAGAGAGGGAAAGAGAGAGAGATTGTGGTATAGGATTGTGGTAGAGAAATAAAACGCATCAGTCCGTGCTGTAATTAGAAAATAACAATACTTACAGCTTTATTTACAAATACATTTTTTAATTGTTTGCTGATCGCTGTTAAATATGAATAAAATATCATGATGTAATGCTAAACTTTTGCTCGCCATATCCTGCGATTTAGATTTAAATGCCAAGCGAATCAAACCCACACATTTGCCTGGCTCCGATGCTGATGCAGTGGACTGTTTACTGTCTGAAGGGAACGGTACACGAGATAGCAAAGCTTTGCCTCCACTAATCTGATCTTATCTGGTTGCTCAAGTAGGTCAGTTTATTCTGACTGTCACAGCAAGTTCAAGTGATGCCAGGGGAGGAAAAGAGAGGCGGTCTGGAAAGGGTAAAAAAGGGGTAGAGAATAGAAAGAAAGAAATAAAGATGAACAACATTTTTTGCATTTGTTGTCATTTGTTGCAGAAAAATAGGACTTGCAACCAACCATCTAGAACAAACATTTCTTGTACATAACATGTCCCAAGATCCAAAATAAATCAGACGAGTGTTTTCCGTGTTTGTCTAATCCAACACCCGATGCGTGAGCTTATGAAACAATTACGCAATGCTTGATTAGCTTTATTAAGGCAGAAAAAAGAGCTCATTGGATCCAATTACACGACTCCCATTCGACAAGTCATTCTCTTGCTGCTGTTATCATAAACGTCCAGTGATACAGACGTAATATCTTAGATAAAGATTTCCAGTGTCGGTTCCACTGGGTGAGAGCGATAAACATTGTTCAAACAAGATGGCCTTGACTTCTGGCACTAGTAAAGGTAGCTGGAACCGGTGACTGCAGCAGATCTCTCCCACACACTGATCGTGCTGCGGGTCCTCATGCACCTAAGCAGGAGTTGGCTCTAGAACACTGCCTCACAACCTGCGAACCAGCAGGAACACTCTACAACTTTAGTTCAGGCACAGCAAGAGCTTAATGACATTGCTTCGTCCACAGGCCTGAGTCTGGCCTCGCCTTTTGCAGATTGCAGCACAAAATCAAAAAAAATAAAAAAATCAACGGTGCACACAAGCTAATTAATTTGCCTTTCCAAATACAAGGCTGGAAGCCAAATCTGGCTGAGATATAGCTGCTGCATTCTAATCTGTGCTTCGGTCTATAAACTAACCTTGAGAGAGTTTTTGTTATCCTGGTCTCCAGCTACACCTTTGTACTTTAGGTGTTTTCGGAATCTTAAAGAGCTTAGAAGCAGAAACCTGTGTAATATTTCATAACTACTGCTAGTGGAATCCTGCTAATAAATAAGAATGATGGTTTAAGGTGGGATTATTCCCGTAGGAGCAGCCTTGAGAGGCATTTAGGAGACTGGATTAGAGGAGGGGGGTTACGGTTAAAATGCAGTAAATGCCACTTTCGCTGTGACTGTAATCTTCTTTTACACTGCCTCTGTGCCACACATCAATTCTACCTCCAGCTCCATCCCTCTTTTTGTCCCCCCGAGGCAGGAAGCGTTATTTTTTTTCTTCCTTGTCCTTGAAAGAAGTTTCACTACCTTGTGAATAGCAAAGATGGGCTTGTATGACCTTATACTTAGCCAAAGTTCAAGTCTACTCTATGTGCCCAGAAAAAAGGGAATAATTCAAGGGATTGGGGAATAAAAGGCAAAGAATTATATTTGCTCTGGACATTCAATAAAAGTCTAGGCTCAAAACTGCCTGGCCATGTAAGCTTATGCCTGACCTTTAACTAAAACGCTGCTAAGCACAGACCTGTCTTGGATATTTGAAGTTGTCTGCAAAGCCTAATAATTGGTTGGGACAAAATTACACTCAAAATTAGGCATAAGTGATAGTAGGTGATAATCGGTGGCCTATGTCTGGGTTTTCTAAACTTCTGAAACCCCAAACCCTTAGGGGTCCGCAAGGGAATCGCAGGGGGTTCGTGAGTTGATGACAAGCCGATAAATAAATTATAATGATATAAAAAATCAACAATGAACAAATTGCTGGTCATGTGGTGTTTTTTTTGCATAAAAACAACCTTTATTTGATTTTTACTTGAGGGTGTGACACCGATAATATTCGAGTGCAAATTTACAGAAGGGAAATTGTATAATCATTGTGGCTAATGTATCTAATATATTCTGTTGTCATACCCATAAGCAAGTTGGGTCCAATGCTGAGGTAGGATTTTAATTGATCTTCTTGATTAGGGAAAACATCAGGTACATACTAAACTGCATAAAGCGCTAGCAGACGAACTGAAGAACCTCAAAATGGCTCTCCTACCTTTATCACACAATTCTATGGCTTGAATTTACTCTGATTAAACATGTCTGATATCTGTTTTATTATCAGCTCTTAGTTGTTGTGAGGCATCACAACAGTTACAAGTTTATAGTAACAATAGTTGCAAGTTTTCACTGATGTTACAACATAACAGAACAAGCTACAACACAATGGAGAAAAGCTACAACCTAACGGAAACAAGCTATAACACAATGGAATCAAGCCACGACGCACCAGAAACGACTACAATGCAACAGAAACAAGTTACAACACAACGGAAACAAGCTACAATGCAAAGAAAACAAGCTACAAGGCAATAGAAATAAGCTACAATACAACAGAAACGAGCTACAATGCAACAGAATAAGCTAGAACACAACAGAAACAAGCTACAATGCCACCGAAACAAGTTACAGCAAAACTGAAACAAGTTACAACACAGAGGAAACAAGCTACATCGCAACAAAAACAAGCTACAACACAACAGAAACGAGCTACAAGGCAATAGAAAAAGCTACAACACAACAGAACAAGCTACAATGCAACAGAATAAGCTACAACACGCAACGGAAATGAGCTACAAGGCAATAGAAAAAGCTACAACACAACAGAAACGAGCTACAATGCAACAGAATAAGCCACAACACAACAGAACAAGCTACAATGCAACAGAACAAGCTACAACACAACGGAAACAAGTTTCAATAAAAGAAAACAGAAAAAAAGCTACAACGCAACAGAAACAAGCTTGTGGTTTGCTTCTGTTACAGAAAGTTTGCTTTGTAAATGATGTTGTGTTGTGCACCACAAAGCCGTCGTGTAAATTCATTCCAGAATCAAACTACAAGATGTATCCAGAAAAATCAGTGTCATAGTCAAAAATGTATTATTAGGGGTTATATAACAAATAATTTAACTGAAAATGACCAAAATTACCCATAAATGTACATTGTAAGGGTAAAAAAACCCGGTTATTTAAGTTTAATTTTATATAAAAAAAATGTACAATATGTACTAAAGATTAAGCCATGCTATCGATTAAAATATCTGCCGGCAGTTTTTTTCTTTTTAAGGAAGGTATCTGCGAAGGCTATAGATTGGATGAGACAAAATTACCCTCAGAATTAGGCATGGGTGAGTGAGACTCGGTATGCATGACCAGACTGCTGCGGCTTACGTGATTGCCCTTTTCGAGTAGGAGAACATTTGGAACCCAAATTTCCTTTTTAAACGACACTCTTTAAAGCGTAATTCTGGAATTGTAGTGTCTTTGAATGAAACTATCTTTATTTGATTTTTGATGTGGGATTTTTAATAAAGCCCAGGCTTATAGATTAAAATATCTGCATGCAGGTTTTTTTTCGTCAGTCGGTGACGATGACGATGATGTAAGTGTTATTGTCGAATTTTATTCAAAATAACAAAAGGAGATCTCTGAGATCTTTAATATGTGTATTATTATTTTAGGATTATTAAAGGAGTTTAATTGGAAAGGGACATGCTGACAGAACACCGTGCCATCACCCCTGGATGTCAGCTCAGGCAGGGGCAACTTGGAGGGAACCCCCCCTCGCCGAATCTCATTCTGAAATGGTGTTAACATTAAGCTTCTTATCTTACAGTGTTGTTCTCGATTTACATTTACAGCGTTTGGCAGATGCCCTTATCCACAGCGACGAACAAAACGCTTTGAATCTCTATCAATAAATAAATCAATTTTTACAATCTAAGTGTAACATGAAGAAAAAGAAATTTTATAAAAAGCCTAGCAAGTTTTTTTATTCTTCTTATTAGAAGTTCTTTGGATTATATTTTATATATCTTTATGGAAATCTAAATGTATAACTGCCCTCATAAAGATTAAAAATGCCCCTGAAAATCAAGGCCACAATTCCCCTCTTAATAAAAAAACTTATCCTGCTGTATAGTTATACTGTATTTATAACACTTTTGTTGCACTAAATATACTAAAAGCACGCCAAAGTATTTGGAATGGTCCATTTTAGATTTATTTTATGCTTACTGCGGTAATAAGCTCACCAATTAATTTAACATTAATGTTTTTGGACTGTAGGAGGATAGCGGCGTACCCGGCGTAAACCCACACAAATAGAGAGAACATGTCAACTCCACACAGAAAGACCTCTGAAGTGGATGCGAACCTGAGACCTTCTTGCCGATTTGAGACTGTTTGAGTCCATTTATTGAAAGCACCATACAAATACCATTGAACTGAATACAAGACCCAGTGCTAAAATGCTAAGCATGCTAAACAGAACACATAGCTTAACCCTTTCATACAGCTAAGTTTACCGAGCTGATATATTAAATGGTCCCTCGAGCTAAAAACTGTAGCAAAGCTTTTAAAGCCTCAGCTTTCTTAGGCTCGCTTTAAAATCAAAAGGAACCAACTCGGTGCTAATCCTGGCCTCTCAGCGTTGGCCCAGTTTGGCATGCTAGTGTCAGTGCGCTGAGGTGGGATCACTTGCTCCTTTTGATTTCCTTTTCACTTTCAGGAAAGTATTTTCTGTCTATGCAAACACTAAAAGTAGCCGAGACAGACAGCAATCAATTAATGTGAATGTTAGACGTCAAATCGAAGTGATCTGAAGCTTTGTCTTTTTCATGGGGTTACATTTTCTGAGCTTCGGCTGAAGTTGATCGTGACTGACAGCTTGAAAACAATAGAGCCTTGATTTTATGAACTCATTATGGATTCTAAAGGGATGCTAGAACTTTCGCTCTGTCATAAAAATAAATAAATAAATAAATTAAAAAGACGGAAGCAGTGGCTTAGTGGTTAAGGTGTGGAAGTGTTGGAAGTGGTGTGGAAGTGGAAGTGGTGGCTCATGGTTTAAGGTGTTGGATTACCAACCCGAAGGTTTGTGGGTTCGATTCCCGGCTCCAGCAAGCCACCACTGTTGGACCCCTGAGCAAGGCCCTTAACCCCCAATTGCTCAGTTGTATAACAAGGAATATTGTAAGTCGCTCTGGATAAGGGCGTCTGCCAAATGCTTGCAAATGTAAATGTAAATGTAAATGTGTTGGACTGACACCAAAAAAGATCGGGGTACGATTCCCACCATCAAGCCACCACCCTGGTCCCCTGAACAACCCCTTTAACCCCTTTTAAGGCCTTATAATTGCTTAATTGCCAAATGACGTAAATGTAAAAAAACATTTTAAAGTGTAATAATCCTGCAACCAACATAAAATTCCGTATCATTTATGAAAAAATGCTTAATTGAGTAAAAAAAAAGCCAAAAGATCAAAATGATTAATGACATTAAAATAAATTTGTGTTTATATAATATTGTCAGGTGATGATTACTTGAATAAAAAGGGATCAATGGATCACGTTGATTGATAGGGCATCGCATTCTCATGTCACTCCTCATTAAAATGCAAATCAATTCATAACTATTTTAAAAATGTGTTTTTCTGGCTGTTTTTGTTGTTAATCTGTCTTTTACTGTTACAATAAACCCACCATTAAAATTACAGTGTGAGGTTCTTGTTTCATGTTTTAGTTTGGTTTGTTTGGAAGTGGTGGCTCATGGTTAAGGTGTTGGACTATCAACCTGAAGATTGTAGGTTCGATTCCCAGCTCCACCAAGGCACCACTGCTGGGTCCCTGAGCAAGGCCCTTAACCCCTAATTGCTCAGTTGTATAAATTAGATATATGTAAGTTGCTCTGGATAAGGGTGTCTGCCAAATGTTAGCTAAGCTTGCTAGCTAGCTAAGCTAGCCTTAGTTACTTCCTGTTTTGTCCTCATATCTTCCTGTTATGTGCTTCCCCTTGTCCTTGTGTCGTGTTCTCATTGGTTGTTTTGTGCATGATTGTTTTCTGTACTACTGTGGTGAGTTTGTGTTATGCTAAGATTCCTATTAAATGCTAATGTCCCTGTTCTTGTTCTTGTTCCTGTTTCTGTTTGGTCTAGTCAAGTTTAGTTTGTAATTTATTATTAGTTTACACTGGAAATAAACTGCAGTTGGGTTCTATACGTCTTGCCTCAGTGGAGTAATTGTTACATACAGACTGTTTAGCAGGGGATCAAATAATTTTTTCCTTCTTATGAATGAATAAGGAAGTTGTAGTGCAGTGGTTAAGGTGTTGGACAACCAACTTGAAGACTTGGGTTCACCACCAAGCCACCACTGCTGGGCCCCTGAGCAAGGCCCTTAACCCCCAATTGCTTAGTAACTCAATGTATTATATACTATAGTGGAATTTTTTAAAAAAGATTTAAAGATAATATGGACAGAAAAAGAAACCAACAAGTCAACCTTATAATGCCTGAAATTTTAACACTGCTGCCAAATAAAATTCTGTGGGATTCTAAGCAGGATCCATTTGACAGTCTCTTATCTACTCTTTGGTACGACAAATGACAAGTAGCTATAAGTGTGTAAATGAGGGCCCACTAATCCACAACTGAGGATGCACATCATGAATTTCATCATTGTTGTGGCAGCAGAAAACCAAGAGGATTCATCTTCAGCTATCTGGAGCTCCTTTTTCTGGGAGAAACGAACCTAAAATGCCCCCCTTACTCTTGTGGAAAATGTGTGGTGGATTTCCTGGAGCAAGTTTCACTGCTGTTGTTTTGCCTTGGTTTATTGTCGGGTGTACTCTATCTGTCTGTCTGGCACTACAATCTGCACTGCAGACTTTGAACAGCTTGCAAGCCTTGGGGTTGACCCACATGCCATTCATAAAGATTCATTTTTCAAAGAGGAGCTGAGCAGGCTGTTGCCTGTAAGCGAACTTCTGCATCAAAAACCATCATGAGGGTCCGCCATCCCAGCCTGGGCAGGTGATAGATTTAAGACACAAACCCCCTCGGGAACTGGTAGGTGATGCATAACCAAGCCAGTGTAATAACTCGAACTGTGTTGGAACAAATACAAACAATGAAATAAGATGAATTTACATATTTAAAGACTTGCAATTAGGATAACATATACGACTCAACTACTCTAGACTAGATGACATTAGACTAGACTACACTAGACTACACTACACTAGACTAGACTACTCTAGACTAGACTACACTAGACTACACTAGACTAGACTACTCTAGACTAGACTACACTAGACCACACTAGACTAGACTACACTAGACTACTCTAGACTAGACTACACTAGACCACACTAGACTAGACTACACTAGGGTACACTAGACTAGACTCACTAGAATACACTAGACTAGACGACACTACACTAGACTAGACTACACTAGAGTACACTAGACTAGACGACACTACACTACACTCACAAACACACAAGCCAAACTAAAATTGCTTAAAAACAAATGCTTTTTTTTTTTAAAAACCAGTTATGAAAAGGGAACGTTTCCTATTTGTTTGTCTCAGAGTTTGAGTCTATTTTCCATGTAAGCACAGGAAACTAACCAGTCGTGGGTGTCTGTAGGCTCACATGTGTGCAACACAGCATGAACAGCGGTTTGAAAAGATGCCACTGACTGACATCACATATCATGGAGGAAAAAGGTGTTAGTCCTCCCCCTCCCCAGCAGGTAGCTGTTGTATGATAGGTGAGATGGCTGGATGGTGGGTGTGAATTGGCAGGTGACCAAATTGTGCAGAAAATAGAGAAAAAGGTGTCCCTGAATGTAACAAGTTTAAGACCCCCTACTATAAAGTGTACAGAATATCTGCAATATGTGTTTTTTTTTTTGTAGCGAATATAAAGTAGCACATCATTTCAGCAAGAGGGCATTATTCCAGATGGAGGTTTTATAGAACCTTCAATTTTACATGCTGTGGCATGATTGTAAGGCAATTTTTGTTTCTGCAGACAACATAATATAGCCTACTCTATATCACAAGATATCACACCATCGTCCTCACATTGGCTGTGCTTTCTCACACAGCTTGATTGAGACAGAAAGACCCCGGACCTAGCTGTCCTCTCCAACAAACATTAGCCTCTGGAGACCCCAGTAGCTTTGCTTAAAAACCATAAAAGAGAGCAGGCATACTTCACTGGCTGATCATAAAAAGTGACTCTCCTCCTTTCAGTGTGGCTTATCTTTACTGTTGCTCACAGCAGCATGGCGTCATACACTGATAGAGCCCGTGGCTGCCCATTTCTGATCATTCTACCGTCATTCACTGAAAGCTTCTCTCAGCCGCTGCAAGATTAGAACTATTACATTCAATTTAGAAAAAGTATGCTGAAGTGGGTGGGAAAAAAAGATTACTGCCTGTCCCGGAGACCAATAAATAGACCTTTTTTTTAATTCCCCCCTTAAAATACTTCTCTTCTTCCTTTAATCTATTGCATGATTTAATCTGCTGAAATATTTGGAAGAAATACAGTCTTAGGTAAGGGCTGGGTGTGAAACTGGTAGGTAAATGTTTTAATATAAAATATTGCATTTACAGTTAAGTCGAATTTTCTTCCTACTGCATTTTATTTTAAAATGTGTAGTGTTTATGGGATCCTTGTTTCTACTAACACTATCAAAAAATTTTGTTTGCAAAGAATCAGAAAACAGTCATCACACTTGTGTGTAAGTGTGTAGAGCAATGACCCTGTCTGTATCGGTGTGTGTTTGTTTTGTAAAATATCTGAATGTCTATAGCAGCGATTCCCAAACTTGGGGGCTCGTACAGGGCACAAAGTTATACTAAAGGCGTGGAACAGCTTATAGTGAAACGGCTAGTGTAAAAAAAGGGAATTTATATATATATATATTAGTCATGCCACACTCCCCTCTAGCCATTGTCTCTGCGCGGTGTAACGCTCCACTTAATATTTGTCCTTGCTGAGGCCCAGCAAAAAAAGTTTCAGAACCACTGGTCTATAGTATCTGTACTTGGTTTAAACTCAAGATATAAATAACTGCAAAAAAGAAAAAAATGTTAGTGATGTTAACGTTGCCTGTGAATAGTAACTATAATTCAGTTTTCTGCTTCACCTACATCTCAAGTATGAATAAAAAAAAAGATATTTGTCGTCTTTTTTATCCCCACTTGCACGATTGGATGCAATAAGACCACATTTAGAATTCCAGTTTTGATGCACATCATTATTGTCAAGCGGATGCCATGTTAACAATTAAGCATTATAAAACAATTACAAATACAAAAAAACACCCTTAGAGCTTCCACCAGTTCGTTCATTTAAAATACATGAACAGACTGTTTATTTATTTTATGAACAGTAAATTTATTTTATGAACAGTAAATCGGTGATCTAACGTACAAATAAACTCTAAATCCTGAAAAAAAATGTGATTACCGGGAAAATAAAAAGAAAAATATGTTGTGGAATTACCGTCTTCAGATCTGCACATTCCCCAAATCTGTTCATCTTAATTATGTTCCTGTTAAGCTGTCACCTTTTCCCCCCGAACTATTAACAATTTCTTTGCTGTGGAATTGACATGGGTGAAGTGGTGGCAGGTTGGATCTGGGGATTACCCGACGATTAATGCGCTGAAAGAGGAATGAGATCTGTAGCCACCTTCAGCATTAAAGATTACAGGCTAACAAACAGGCTTGGTGCTATTAACCCTGCAATTTATTTCGATTATTGGAAAGCGAGAAAGAGATCTTTTACCTGCTCTAAGATGGTGTTGATCCTGTCCACTTCACAGTCAATGAGATAGCGCTTCTCCTGCCTTCTGTCCATTTCCTCGATGATGCGTCTGTACTCCTGCGGGTCTGTCACGCTGCCCACTGATCGAGCCGTTACCTGCCAGTTGTTTGCCACCGCTGCCTCCATTATGGCTTGGAGGATGGAGAATCCTTCAAATGAGACCAACATTGTGTTATACCCTGTGGCCTTTAGAGTAACTCTAAAATCATGTAAAATGCAGTATTTTGTTTATTAAAAACAGAAAGTCTAGATAGTCAAAACATCACAGCATTAAGAGTTGCCCTTTGACATAAAATACATATCAAATAGAATGGCAGATGTAGATATTTGAAAGGTTGCGACATGTACCGGAGGTAAATAAGAATGTACATTTTTACACAGATTTTGTTTTTATTCCAGTGGCATTTCCTCTATTTCATGTTAGGCAACAAATTACATTATAGGAAAATAGAGAACGGTATTGGTTTAACTCGGCTACCTGCTCCTGAGATGCTAAATCACATTTACATTTACATCATTTAGCAGACGCTCTTATCCAGAGCGACCAACAAATGTGCTTTGAGTCTTATCATTGAACAGATCATTACTGATACATTAGAGCATTATTTTTATATGTATAGTGCTTTTAACAGTGGACAGTGTCTCAAAGCAACTTTACGCAGATAATGCAGTAAGAATTAAAGAGCCAAAACAAAGTGTAACAACTAAGAGTAGCATAGATGTCAAGGTATTTGAGAAAGAGGTGGGTCTTCAATCGTCTTTTGAAGACAACGAGTGTCTTCTGACTTTCTGAAGGGAAGTTCATTCCACCATCTTGGTGCCAGAACAAAGAAATGCCCTTACCACGTGTCGCCAGACCCCACAGTCCCCAGAGACAAGTCAAGTCATGTCTGGTCTAGTTTAGTCCAGTTATTTTAGTCTAGTCAAGTTGAGTCAAGTCAAGTCTTCGGGCAAGTCAAGTCTGGTCTGGTGTGGTCTAGTCTAGTTAAGTCTAATCAAGCCAAGTGAAGTCGCAAGTCAAGTCAAGTCAAGTCTAGTCTAGTCTGGTCTGGTCAAGTCAAGTCAAGTCAAGTGACCTTTATTTATAAAGCAGCTTCACAGTATCAAAAAGGAAAATGGTGTTTCAATACCAGGACAATAAAGAGACAATGCTTACTCACTAAAACCGCTTCAACTTTGACAATTTGTTTAAAACGTGTTATAGTCCGTCTGTGTTATAGTCAACTGAAACGTTATGATAATGCTAAAATGATGAGTTTTCCCCCCGACAGTAAGGTGAGCGTTTTATTTTTTTCATTAAAATTCAGATGTACTAGATTGGATGTTATGTAAGATTTGGTTATGGAAGGCAGGATGCTCTTCTGAAAGTACAAAAACTCGTTTTTTCTAAAAGGTAATTCAACAATCACAGTTATCTTCCATAGTATGGCTCAATTCACAGGCCGTCGGAGTCATTAGGAGATTATCTATAACGGTAAACATTAGGCTATTACAGGAGAGGGTCTACTACAAGAAAAGATGAAAATATCCACTAGGAAATGAAAAAAAAAAACCCAGAAAAAGAGTTTGCTTGAAATAACCGACAAGACTTCTTAAAGCGACACACAGAAAATAGTAGAAACTAATCACAAAAGGCAGCCATATTTATTTTTTTAACATCCTGTTCCGGATTTAGTCTTATTATTTACCCTTATAATAAACTTCAGACTTTTGATAAGTATTTCTACAATATCGTGTACTATCACTAGGAGTATTTGCTCATTCAGCTACAATAATATTAGTAAGATTAGACACTAATGTTGAGTGAGTAGGTCTAAAGGAGCAGTTGGTGTTTCACTTGCATCTCAAAGGTGTTCAGAGGCATGCTCCGTGTGCAGGACACTTAAATTCTTCTACACCAGATTTATTAAACCTTTTCTGCCCACATGTGACTCCAAAGCGACTTACATTTATCTCTTTTTATATCTGAGCAATTGAGGGTTTAAGACCTTGATCAGGGGCCCAGCAGTGGTAACTTGGTGGTGCTGGGAATCAAACCCTGACTTTTAATTACCAGGCCCACACCTTAAACCCTGTGCTACCACTTTTCCTGGACTTATCACTTATCAACCATATCATAATGGCAGTTTCTTGCAAGATACATATCTTTATGCTCATAAAAACTGTCATCTTAAATTTAGCATCAATTCAGACAAATATCACACCGACTTATATACAGTACATCCATCCATCCGTTGTCTATACCCGCCTATTTCTAATCAGGGTCAAGGGGATGTGCTGGAGTTTATCCCAGCTGTCATTGGGTAAAAAGCAGGGGTCATCCTGGACAAAGGGCCATATACAGACAACCAACCACACACACACTCACACTCTCTCCTATGGGCAATTCAGAATCACCAATCAATCTAACATACATGTTTTTGTACTGTAGAGGGAAACCCGTAGTACTACAGTTTCCTTTGTAAAATCCACACGAAAAGTCCCCTACAACCTGGAACCTTCTTGTTATGAGACAACAGTGCTAACCACTAAGCCACTGTGCTTCCCATACACAGTATACAGCTGTCTCTAAATGAGGAGACTCATTTAGAAATATATTTTATTATTACATCAAAAGTGTCCTTATTTGCTTCTGATTTTTCCAGTGCAGCAGGCTTTTATCTCTTAAACCTTGTTTAGATTAAATGCTAAAATATGTCCCTGTCCTGGCCACTGGACTTAGATTCTATAACCAACCAGTGAAACAATCTACCTGCAACTATACTGCTGTTTTAATTCTACTGCATCAAACAGTATGTAAAGGTCTTTACTTGCCAAATTATTTATTGCGACAGAGAAGCTGTGTATTGTTAACTAGCCAGCTAATCGGGTACTTGTTAACTCGCATTTATTAATTTCTATAATTGGATGATAAATGAATAAGAATGGAGATAAAGGCATTAAAATCTCTATGCTCTGTGAGTCATCCAGAGGCAATGTAACATCTCTAGTTATACAGACGTTAAAAGAGAGCACTTATACAGTCTAAGAGCCAATCATAAGGACGTCAAAGTTTTCTTGGGATTTATAGGACCAACTGGCCAATTTTTCACATTTAAACCAACAGCACTAATAAATACTGTCCAATTCTACAAAATGAAGTTCTAATATTTTGTTGATGATTATTATAAGTGCACAGGTCAACAATAAATTATGCAAAATAATTCAATGGGGTCTGAATGGCAACCAGGTTGAAAGGACATACCAATGACAAAGAAAAGTGTCTTATCTGAAACTTTTTTATTCTGGATTTCTCTTTCGTCCAGGTTCCTGCTTTGTCCCTTGCAGCTTAGTCCTCTCTGACTCAGGCACAGCATGGAGCTATCATAACATAGCTATGCACTCTGTGAAATGACCTTTCGGACTAAAACTTCACCGACTACATAGAACAAATGCCCCTTATGCCACCTATTCACACAACTGAAGCGAAACAGGACTGAAAGAAAAAGTGTGTGATGCACATCCGGCTTGCATTCATTTTACATAATATTATAATTTAAGACTTATTTGGTTCTGCAATTAAACTAAAACGTAGTCGCATGAGGAAAATTATATAAATGTTATATAATCCTCACACACTGTTGTATTTTTTATCAATACCCAATGTTGGGCGTGTTACTTAAACAAAGTAGTTAGTTATAGTTACTAGTTACTACTTACAAATAGTAACTGAGTTAGTAACATTGTTATAAATGTCACTAATTACCAGGGAAAGTAACTATTGCATTGCTTTTTAAATAAAAGGATCAAATATATCAAATAATTGCCTGTCCAGGGTGACCCCTACCCTTTTACCCAATGATAGCTGAGATAGACTCCAGCAGATCATTGTGACCCTGATTAGGAATAAATGGGTATAGACAGTGAATGAATAGATGGATGGATGGATGGATGGATAGACGTGTGAATGGATGGATAAATGGATGGATGTCAAATAACTTGGATGTCCCTAGTAATAAATAGGTTAAATGAATAAAATAGACAGTAAATAGAATGAATAAAATCTTAATCAGGGAATAAAACTTGACTTCAGCTGCATTACAGCACATACTACTGTAACAGCACCTTTCTTTCTTGTATATGACATCATTTAGGCAATGATTACAATTGCTCAAGAAATGTCACTTCAATCATTTCCAGTTCCTGTTTTAGGTGAAAGCAGCTGTATAAAGTTATTTTTAACAAATAAAATCAGAGAACTTAATTGCAGTCTTGTTTTTTAGAGCGTAAAGTATTTTTGTCTTAAAGAATTTTCTGTGGAACCAAACTAACTGTTACAAAGCACTGAAGTGGGCAAAAACCCCTACGATTTTAAATGTAGATGTGCAAGAACCACACTGGATAGATAGATAGAGATGGAGAAGAGAGATAAATAGAGAGAGAGAGAGAGAGAGACAGAAAGAAAGAGAGACAAATAGACATAGATAGATAGATAGATAGATAGATAGATAGATAGATAGATAGATAAAGCAAAAGAGAGCGCGATAGACAGACAAATAGATAGATAGATAGATAGATAGATAGATAGATAGAGCGAAAGAGAGAGATAGACAGACCGACAGACAAACAGATAGATAGATAGATAGACAGATAGATAGATAGATAGATAGATAGATAGATAGATAGATAGATAGATAGTGGCAAATGGTACAGAAATGTTTGTCGGCCCAGTCATTGATACCGTATATATCCTCTATCAGCCAATGAATTTCCAGCCCTTAAACATGTCTCACAGTGAAGAGAAGACATGCTTGTCAGCACGGATTCGTCTCTCTGAACAAATTAGGCTCATAGGCTAATATGCTCTGATGCGCTATTAACTAAATTCGAATGACATTCAAATGCTTCTGGTAGCAGCGAGACAGCGATCACCTCAATTTTAGCTAAAAGCTGAGTAGCGAGCTAGCATTAAAAAAAAGACTTTGGGACACAAACCACTTTCAGGTGATTATCATCAAAGCAGCCTTTTTATTTCGAAACAGTTGATTAACACCAGCACAATCTTAGCGCAGCGCTAGTATGAATGGAAACAACAGAATTCATTTAGGGTTCTTAAACAGATTCTGTTCCCTCCTGAATACACATTTTCATGGAAATTACGAGATGGAATCTTTTTTAAGGGTAAATATACAGTGAATGGGATGTACTTTGTTTTCACTTCTCCTCAGTCAGCAGAAAAGTTTTTCACTCGGATATAAAACCTTGATATTAAACTACTATAAAGGGAAGTCAGAATCTTCTCTGAGCACGACAGAGCTGAACTACCGAAAGGTCGACTTTTTGTACTCACTAAAAAAAAATATAAGAACGCTTATTCATTGTGAAACTATAATTTGTCATTTTAGATTTTGGAAACTCAGAATCAATTTATTTATATTTGCACTGCCTTTTTAACCACGGCCATAGATAAACTGCTTTATAGAGACATTTTACATTAAAACTCTAGATGTACAAATGTATCAGTTTTAAAAATAGAAATAAAAAACTTCCTAAATAAATCTATCTATCTATCAATATCTATCAATTTTTCTATCTATACATCCATCCAGCCATCTATCTATCCATCTATACATCCATTTATTCATCCGTTTATCCATCCATCCATGCATACGTACATACATACATACATACATCTATGCATTTATCCTTCTGTTTATCCATCTATCCATCCATACATACATCTGTCCATTTATCCATCCATCCATCATCCATCTATTTATTTATCCTTTTTCCATCTATACATCTATCCATCCATCCATCCATCCATCCATTTATCCATCCACCCATTTATCCATTCATCTATTTTTCCATGCGTACATTTATCTACCGTTTATCCATCCATCCATCCATCCATCCATCCATCCATCTGTCCATCCATCCATCCATCCATTCATCCATACATCTATGCATCCATCCATCCATTGTCTATACCCGCTTATTTCTAATCAGGGTGACGGGGATCTGCTGGAGTCTATTCCAGCTGTCAGGGGTTACCCTGGACAGGTCGCCAGTCCATCGCAAGAACACATACAGACAAACAACTACACACACATACACACACACACACACACTTACTCCTGTGGGCAATTTAGAATCACCAATCAATCGAATATACACATATTTGGAATCTCCCTTCCACCACTTCCACTTTCACAAAATTGTGTTCCATGTCCAAGAACAGGGACATTAACTAAAGCTTATATCCTGTATTTGTGTTCATCTACTGTTCTTCTGCCACCTGATTGGCTGATTGCCAATATCTAATAGCATAAAGTGGTTTGGTGAGTTGCTCTATATGTGGTCTAACTTTGTCTCTAACAAAACCCCTGCCATACGCAATCACCACTTTAAGTATGCAAGTCTGAGCTGCGTGACAGTGCGGCAAATGTTATGTGCTGGGGCGACATAAATTCAGTAGAAGACGACATGATTTTCTTATCGGGATCTATAAATTCCCCATGCTGGGGCGATGCTGCGAGACGACGGAGGCTGTTTTTGATTACACTCCTGAGAGCTCATCATTGCTTTGAGCCAGGCGCTTTTTAAAATGCAGTAAAGCTGCTGTGGGTGGCGGAGTGCTGTGGCTGCTTGTTAATGCAGTCACGACCTGAACTCTGTCATTCTTAACCCTGAACCCTCTTTTACTTTACTGACTGACAACGTGCCTGGTTAAGCGGGTCAGCGTTACTCTAACCCTTTCTAACACACGCTATACAATCTATTTCCCATTACCCTATCAGTCCCTGCAGTTGATAAGGGTCTACATTATCATCTTTGATGTTCCAGAAGCTGTGTCGACCGCTTTGGAGATAAAGGAGCGGCAACATGCCGCAGAGCTGCTGTCCTCTTTTTGTCATCTGGAGGTCAGCACCTGGAGGCTATCTAAACATTCATTTGTTTGTTTTTTACTTTGCTTACGACGTGCAAGTCTGTAATGTTTAAATATAGATTGGAGTGTGCCGGCAGTGTATTTGGCATCGTGTCGCTCTGTATGATGCGCTGGCTTCCCACAGGTCAGCGCTGAGCACATCGATCCAAATCAATATGAAAAAAAAAAAAAAAAAAAAAAAACCTAAAGAAAGACAACGGAATGTTCATTCATCCAATAAATGTATAGAAATATTACTTAAAAAAACAGAAGTAATGTAAACCAGAGACGGCCCAAGCCTTTAGGGGGCCCCAAGCAATGGTAGATAGTGGTAGTCCAGTGGTTAGGGTGTTGGACTGCTAATTGAAAGATTAAGGTTTGATTCCTAGCTTCACCAAGCCACCACTGCTGGGCCCCTGAGCAAGACCCTTAACCCCCAATTGCTCAGTTGTATAAAAGAGGTATTGAGAAATGATGTGAATTATTAATTTTATTTGTAATAGCTGTGTTGCTTATATTAAACTAATGTTTTTACCCTTACAGGATTTTTAATTGTAACAGTAGCTAAACAAACCATATTCACTGTTGTATATTTATATAATTATCATTATCGAGGTTCTCTTTGGAAGTGACGAGGTTGGACAAGATTAGGAACGCGTCCATCAGGGGGACGGCTCATGTTAAATGTTTTGGGGAGAAAGTCAGTGAAGCCAGATTGAGCTGGTTTGGACATGTACAAAGGAGGGATAGTGAATATATTGGTAGGAGGATGGTAGAAATGAAGCTACCAGGCAGAAGGTAAAGATAGCTTCTTGTAGCTATTTACCAGTCTCTGACATCAGGCTGAGGAAAGTTTGCCCCACTCCCCGATGCAGAATTCTTTCAGCTGGGAAATGTTTAAGGGGTTTCTTGCATGTGCAGCCCGTTTCAATTTGCCCCAGAGGGATTCAGATATGGGCTTTGACTTGGCCATTCCAGGACTCTCCATTTCTTAGTTTTCAGTTTTTGGTGGATTTACTGGTATGTTTTAGGTCATTGTCATGTTTCAGAGTCCAGTTCAGCTTCTGTCACTTATTCATGCACAGAAAAAGCCCTGCCCAATCTAACGTCAATCTTCTGCAGGATGATATAAATGTTTTAGAGTTCAGCTTGTTTAAAAACCCCTGTTACCTGTTTTACCCTGGCCAGGCAATTACTACAGATTACTTATAATTTTCTTTTTTAAAGTATTTCTTATACCATTATTAAACTGACAATATAAAGAATTCATTTATTTATCTATCGGTTTAGGGCACATTATCTGTTATTGGATTTTCCATTAATATATTCCGAAATAATGGCGAAGCTAATCTGTTTGGAAATATTTGTAGCGCTGCAGTTTGGTGGTAAAGCGGAGCTCATTTGCATACCCGAGAGCGCATCTTTCCCACCGCACAGCGGCCCGTTAATGTGATGTTTAATGTCTTTGTTTTGTATGTGTCGTGTGTTTATATGTTATTCTGAAATATTAACATTTTCTCTATCCATTTTAATTCTCTTCGCCTGTGCCTGTGCTGTTAGCATGAAGTGTTTTCCCCATCAAACCTTTTCCCAGCGTTGGAATATGTTAGAGTTTAAAAAAAAAAACCCCAGTTTTGCCTCATTGCCCCAGTAATAGCTATTTCCTCACGCATAAAGTTAGATTTTCAAAAGAACATTCCCCTTTTTACAGAACAGTCAATGATGCCAGCATGTAAATCGCTCGGGCTGCTGGAAGCACACGGTATTAACTCCAGCTTGGTCGGATCTTAACAGGATGAAGTTTGAAGTGTCACCCATGGCGGTTCAGTCCTAATTGAATTTACTGGTATCTAATCTTCTTTCCTTCTGCCGATGCTTCTTTCAGGCTGCTCATTAAAAGACCCGAGTTGGTACAGCTTGTCACCAGGCTTTTGCACTTCCTGTCTCTGTGAGGCTAAATTTATTCACAGTCAAGGGGAGTAAATAGTCCAATTTTTTTTTTTCCAGGTTAATACATGCAATCTGATCTGACAACTACAGCACCTCTTATAAGGATTAGCCGCCTTATATGCTGAGTAAATTTATATATATATACACGAGATAATATCAGAGGGGTATTTAAAAGACTCGTTTTCTTTAAATCTGACGCTGTGGAGTAAATCCGTATGCGGCGGTTCTCTCGTTGGTTGGTTGTTATTTAGCCTGTTATTTTGACACTGTGCTTGAAGCTAAATAGTGAGTTCAGAAAGCAATGCTTAAAGGACATAAAAGAAAATGGAAGTGGGTCTTACGTAATTGCCCTTCTTGAATGAGGAGCTACTGTGTGCCTTTCCATAAATCTGTACTGAAAGCCAATAAAGTTCTTCCAGATAAAGCTCGGAACCCTGGCACAGGAGATTATGGCACCCGACTTTCTCAGAGCTCCGGGTTACCATCAAAATAGAAAGTTCCTAAAAATCCGCCCCAGATCCTGTTTGGCTTGACAAAATAGATAAGGACACACACACACACACACACACACACTTTCTGACCAAATAAAAGATGCACCCAAGATCAATGTGAGAAATAGGAAAACAGGCCAATTCTGCCTTGAAGCTAGTTCTAAATTCAACATCAGGCAGATTCCCCAAAAAAGCATACTTTAAAAATTAATCCCTCATATATATTTTTTAGAATTAACATAATGAGTAGATCTTTTTGCTTTTTTACGATTTTTCGGAGGGCATTTTTTTGCCTTTATTAATAAGACGAATTAAGAGATGAAACAGTAGAGAAATGGGGGGGCAGGGATTGGGGGCTGCTGGCTGGGACTGGAAAGGACCCGCAGCTGAAATCAAATCCGGGTCGGTAGATGGTCGGTTCAGTTAAAGGCTTTTTTTTTTGTTTTTATCGTGTGCTTATTGCTAAAAAATCTTAATGCTTATGACAAAAGGCGCATGCGATTATGCCAGTGGTGCATTTTTGCCCCTCTGCCCATGTGGAGAGAGAAAATGTGTAGGTTCAATGTAGCTCAAAGGGGGTATCGGGCTGAGCGAATCAAATTGGAATCCATGAAACCGTGAGTCTTTTATGAATTGTTAATGGAGTTTCACTGCTGGAGATTTAAAAACCGTTCTTATGTTGTTAGGCTGTGTTTTCACCTTTGTGCATATTTTATATTTTTATAAAGTAGATCCATTTGTGTAAAACGTCTACACAGGACATCTACACAGGACTTTAAATTTTTTTAATAGTTTTTTTTGAGTTGCAGACATATCTATAGCTGGTAATGCATGTAGGTGCTATAACAGGGACGTCAGAGTGAGAGGGGGTGGCGGCGGGGGGAGTTGGGACCGGAAAGGATCCGCAGCCGGAATGGATCCCTGGTCGCCAGAGAGCAAGTGGGTCCCGGCGCCAAGTAGATCTTTTGGGATGCTTTATTTTAACTGTCTTTTGAAACTGTGGTCCCCAAAGTGGAAGCCATGACCTAAAAAACTATACCATATATCAAAACACCAAAATTTGAGCATGTCCAGATAAAAATAATAAAAAAGACTGACATTTTATACATCTTTAAAGTTTAATCACAGGAAAGGATTGCTGTGCTCAGCTTTTCTTTCAGCAGTTCTATTAAAAATGTTTAGCTGCACATCTAAAAAATTCAACAGGAAATGTTTAAATAGAACCGTATGGAACGCTTACATTTGGAGAAATGTCTTCGGATAAATTTTAGGACACGAATATTCATCTTAATTCTTCAGAGCGCGTCGTCACTGCGTTCTGTTGCCGTTTTCAACCATTATACTTATGTGAGCTAGCGTTCTTATCCATGGCATACATGAAAAAAACCCCAAAAAGCGGCAGCGCCCGTCAGGATGGATCACGATCTCTGAGTTGCAGCATCCTAAATCTTCCCCTGTATCGAGAGGCTGTGCTGGCAAAACAGACTCAGGTATCGAAGTAAAACGCCTGCGACACGGTAAATACAATCCTAATCAATTCATTCTGCTGAATTTTTGATCTGTACATATGCACGAATGTTTAGTTTAATTGGGTTGGTATGTCCAATTTCAGATTTCACCCATCTTCCTCTCCGAACTAAAAATATAATTTCAGATCTTTGCCGAATGTGTTGTCTAGATTACAAAGAGAGCGATAAAGAGGAAAAATCTGACTCAAGCCAAGCAAAGTCTTATTCACCCATGCATGAAGCTAGAAAAGCAGAGCAATGCATAAAGCATATCTTTGAAAACGCATGTATCCATTAGGACGGAGGGTTGCCAGTCGTTTTAACAGCCCACACTGCTGTGACTTACGGCTACGCACACATATACACACACACAAGCACCTGCATGGTCGGTATAGAGCTCACCTCCGCAGAAACACAGCCTACACACATGGACACAATGCAATTATCCGTTACATCAGCCAAGTGAGTCATAAACCGAACTGGAAATATAGATTTTTCTCTGACTGTGGATACCATTCCTCAGAAAATATCTCACAATTTGGTTTGAAGCTTCTCCAAAAAAAAAAATCGGAGTGTGATGAGACCGAGCATCTTATCTTAGAGTGAAGGAATCTTGTGGTAAAAATAAAAAAATAAAAAAAAATTGGAAAAATAAGCCTTCAGAATTGTTCCCAACTGGACGGATCAATCAGGGTCACCAGGCAATACAACACACACTATACCGCTATAGCATTCCCCCTTCTTAGCAACATACAGTATGTTAACCAATTATATCCTGCTCATAAACACCTGGCGTGAGAACAATCCATCAGGAACTGCTTTCTCATTCTGATTAAGCCTTGTTTTTGCTGCAGTTGCACTAATCTAATATTCCCATACAGACTCATTAGTAAGGACCGATTCGGAGTGGATACCTAATGAACAAACCTGGAGGCTCTTCTCTTGTTTTTCAATCCAGGAACATTCTATAAGCCGAAGTTTGTGGACACCTTGTCATACTGTTATCTGGAATATCTTTGTATGAAAAGCTCAAACACTTTTTTAGCATGACAATACTCCTGTGGACAAAGACCCTGAGCTTTAAGCAGTCATGGTGTGTTATGGTTAAAGCGAAATAAACCTCCGTGTCCAACCCATTGATGACTTTTGGGATGAACTGAAATGCCGACTGCACCCCAGACCCTCCTAGCGCAGGGTCAGCTATGATACAGCGCCCCTGGAGCAGGAAGAATTAAGGGTCTTAATCAAGGACCCAACAGTGGCTGGTTGGTGGTGGTGGGTCTTCAGATAAACAACTCAGCGCCTTAACCATTTCAGCCAAAACTGCCCCCTTTTATAAAAATGCTATCTGGTTTTTAGCATTTTAAGTTTGGCAGAGCGAACAGCAAAGTATAGAAGGTGAGCAAAAATAGCGGTTTTATTTTTTTGGTTCATTTAGCAGAAGAGTTTTTTTTATTGTGTGCTTATTAGTGATAAATCTCAATGCTCAGAACAAAAGATGCATGTGATCACGCCAGTAGTGCATTTATTCCATGTAGGTTCAGCGTAACGTAAAAGGGGATTTCGGGCTGAGCGAATCAAATTAGACTCCATAAAACTGCAAGTGTTTTATCATCTGTTAATGGAGTTTCACTGCTGGAGATTTAAAAGCTGTTCTTATGTTGTTAGGCTATTTTTTTTTTAAACCTTTATGCATATTTTATATTTTTATAAACTAGGGCCATTTGTGTAAAAAGTCTACATGGGGCTATTTCCTGTTTGTATTTTTTCATCATTTCATCATTTTTTTTAAGTTGCAGACATATCTACAGCTGGTAACACGTTTAGACGCTATAACAGGTACGTCATTGCTGTTTGCATAAAATCTCAAGATGGACTGCAGAAATCTGAATTTGGCTGCAGTTTTTCATGCATAGTCACAGCCAGGATGAATGAGGGCAATATTTATAGTTTTACTGAGGGGATTTGATGTTTCCACAGTGGGGCTGCAAGCTGAGAGGAAGTAGTGCAGAAGGCCAGTGAAATGGAGCATTAACCATGCTGGAAAACACACACGCACACACACACAGCCTGCGAAACACCGTACCGAAGTATTGGCTAGTTTGTGTTGGAACATTCAAAAATCCAGGAATCCTGCACCAGAGAAAAGCCTAAGCTTGCACTTTTACTCACTTACAAGGTTTTCATTCTGTTGCTTAGTACGTAGTTGCCTAGTAGGATGTGATCCTGGAATATTAACATCCTTTGTTAATTCTGGATCAACATTTCAATCAACCAATCATAACCATCTGATGTCATAAGTGTGTATCGACCAAACCCGCCTCAATCCATTTTTGAATCTTTTCCTCCTTGTAAATCAAAATGTAATATTATGTATGGCGTATAAAGCTGAGAATAAGTATAAGTTCATCTGAATGCAGTGTTAGAACATTGCAGTAGTCATTTATCTTCAAGCGATCAAAGTATACAGTTCTTACTGTAATTTCAGCTCTATAGTGGCAAAAAGATATGCACACACTACTATATATAGATTATTTAGGGGTGAGAGCACCTAATGGAAACAAAGCTGTCATGTTAGAGGACTTTACATGTCAATCAGACGCCCTTTTGGGCAGTTCTTGGCCATGAAAGCTACAATGAAGTCCAGACCTTCTGCCGTCTGTTTGATTTGGCTACGAGAGGCCACAAATTGGATGGTTTTCGCTTTTTGGAGGGTTTTACCATGACAATTACTTGACATCTATCTATCTATCTATCTATCTATCTATCTATCTATCTATCTATCTATCTATCTATCTATCTATCTATCTATCTATCTATCTATCTATCTATCTATCTATCTATCTATCTATCTATCTATCTATCTATCTATCTATCTATCTATCTATCTATCTATCTATCTATCTATCTATCTCTCCCTCTGTCCGTCTGTTTGTATGTCTGTCTGTCTGTCTGTCTGTCTATCTATCTATCTATCTATCTATCTATCTATCTCTCCCTCTGTCCGTCTGTTTGTATGTCCATCTACTTATCGTTTTGTATTGTGTATATATAGTACAATGCTTTATAGGGTAGTGGTGGTTCAAATGAGCTGAGTTGTTGTTCGGTTGACAGGGAAGACCAGAGTTCAAGCCTTGACACTGCTAATCTGACACTGTTCGGTCCTTGAGCAAGACCCCTAAACCCTTCCTGCTCTGACCCCCAATTTTCCCAATGGGACTAGTGAAGAAACAAATTTGACTTTGCTATAGAGTTTATGTGACAAATAAATACTCTACCTTTAGCCTTTATAGCTAGCTAGCTTGGTGGGTTTAAACCAGCCTTCCTTAAGTGTCGCCATTATTGGATTGTTTTGACAAGGTGGTAGTGTTAGTTCTTTTGTTCACATGCTACAGACATAGACACACTATGCAGGGGATAAAACAAAATTGCTATTTTATTGGGATTTTTTTAAGAACTTGTCATGCTTAAAAGTAAAATCAAAGAAGAAGGGATTGTATCGTGACAGGCGCCTGAGGGATGCCAAGCAATGGCATATGGATAAAATTAGTCATATTGACAATGTGTATTCATACAAGCTCCCAAACAGAGTGGAGTAATGCACCGCATATGCTTCCTCCTCTTTCATTTCCAGACATCTTTTCATATCTGCTGTCTGGCTCGAGTGCTTGTTCTTCTGAGCAATTTGAAAAAAAAAATCACTCTAAGCCCATATACAGTTTAAGAATGAATGATAAAAAGACCTACGCATCTACCAGAAACCCAAATGTAATAACCCAGTCATTTTAACCAAATTATACAGCTTATGTTACAATGCCCTCAATATTCCTCCAGAGTGACTTTATTAAAGTTTAACTGTCTAAGTTATAACTCTATTTCTTTGCTTTTCTAGTTTACAATACTTTTTGTACTCCTAATCTTTGTCTTTTAAAACATTAATACTCAATCTACACTACTTTGATCAAAAGTATGAGGCTACCTAGCTATCACATCCATCTATGTCATTTGAACAACCTATTAACCTTCATAACCTCAACAACATTGCAAGGCTTTCTGCTAGATTTTAAAGCATGGCTAGGGGGATTTGCTAATTTAGCCACAATAGCAATGATATCAGGTGCTTATTTCGATAAGGAGGTCTAAGGTGCAGTCGGATTATGTGTCTATGGTATGTAGGTAGCATTCTGTAACACACATTAGCATTATTCTAACCAGCTAGCTAAATTAGTTGTCTAGTTATCTCACCAAACATTTCTGCAACAATAAGTTTAATAGATGTGATTAGCAGAACGAAGATCGTCTCGTGACCAGAGATATGTTCTAAGCAAGTATGGTCATCTAATTGCTTCATTCACAGGAGACTTGGCTCACATGTCATCAGGCACTGCCAACTGTGCCAGGCTACAGTCCCTGCCTTGTAGACCAGCAGGCTGTGAAATGTGCTACTTATTGTAAATTATCGGGGATTAATAGAGAGCCAGTGCCCTATCATTGGAGCATTTCTTTCAAATTTATTTGCAATTGGAAAGGCAGACAGTACTGCCCGGACAGACCCTCTCTTAACTGTTAAGCTGTCATTCAAAGTGCAAATATTTGTCACTTTAGCTTTGTAACCTTTCAAAAAATTTTGCAGAACATCCAGCTATACACATCATGCGAAAAAGTTGCCCAATAACGTCCCTGGGCACAAAACCCATAAGCTCCATGAAGACATGTCACCACACAGAGCCCCGACCTCAACTCCTCCATTGGGATAATCCGGAACACTGTCTGCACCCCAGACCTCCTTAGTCAACATTAGCGCCTGAACTCATTTATACAAATCCCCAGTGCCATGCTCCAAAATCTAGTAAAAGCATTTCCAGAAGTGTCTAGGTTATTCAAGAAGTAAAAAGTAAAAAAGAAACTACATTTGGAATAAAATGTTTAATAAACACGCATGGATTTGATGATCTGGTGTCTCGATACCTTTCATTAGTGGCGGGACGTGGATTTGGTACCTGGGCCTTCAGTGGGGATTTACCCGACTTAATACCATCAAGATAGCGTTTATACACAATGTAACAGGGTACAGAGGTAATTCGTGTGGTACAGAGGTAATTCGCATTTTCAGGGTGAAAACCATTTTTATTAAAGCAAGAAAAACGATTAAGACAACTCCAAACCTCTACACTACAACTGCAACTGTACCACATACATCATCTGGTGCAGTTTAGAATTAATATTTATCTAATAATATCACAAAAATTATGAAAAATTTAATAAAATATATAATGCATTTAAAGGCTCTAAGTCAGTGTTACCGGTTGGCGGCACTGTGGCTTAGTTTGCATGTTCTCCCCGTGCTTACGTGGGTTTACTCTGGGTACTCCGGTTTCCTCCAACAGTCCAAAAACATGTATGTTCGGTTGATTGGTGATTCTTAATTGCCCGTGTGAGTGTGTGGCCCTGTAATAGACTTATGACCTGTCCAATGAGTACCCATCCTGCCTTTCGCCCATTCAGAAACGGCTGGGATAGATCTCCCGTGACCCCAAGTTAGGAAATAAGCGGTTATAGAAAATAGATGGATGGATGGATGGTTCTTGTGTGGTTGGTTGCTTATTATGATTTCGAACACACACACCTGACTCCAGTCCTCCCACAGCAGCACAGTGGTACCTGGTATCATGCCTATACTGTTGCCTATTAGGCCGATGTCACAACTTCGAAATGACTGCATCATGTTGAGAGCTTGAAACGGTGTTGTGTCCATGCTTTCCAGGAAAAGTCCTTTGTTGTTGGTGACAGATAATATTTCTAATAATCCTGAATCTCCTCCATCTAAAAAAAAATTGCTGGACTCTAATAGAAACCTTTTAGTCAGTAAAAAAAAGATTAAGGATGGAGCCCATCAGAAAAACAGAGCAATATCTTCACTGAATTTCTTTTGGCTTCAATAAAGTACACTTCTTAGCATGCAGGAGGCAATTTTGCATTTTTTTCCACCTGATAATGAACTTAAACCCGAAAAACATGAATATGTTGTATGTTGTATGCAAATATCACAGCTATGTTAACACTAATAACAGTTCCGAGGTTATCAGAGGGTGAATCGTGTTTATCGAGATGTCTCTCTGTTTGTTGTCCCCACACATGTAGGCCATTTGTTGAAAGGCTAATTGGGCAGAATTCTCTGTTTGGTACGAGCCAATGAGATATTATTATTTTCCCCTCAGTCACTGTAAATCGAAAGAGATGAATTTGTTTTTTCATCCAACGGGTCTGTTATCAACAGCGGAGGCGGCACTCATCGGGTCTGCATGCGCGCATTATGGAGATTAGCGTGCAGCACTGCACATCATCCCCCGCATTTAGTAATGGATTGTTGTCATTACGATGGAAGAGCACTATTGCGGGTTGCGGCTCTCCCAAGTACTTGAGCCGGCGCGGAGCTTTGTTGCTGCCTTACTGAATTTTTCATTTGTCTGGATCTGCGATGGTGAAAGATGAACTGGTGATTTACAAGCTGTAGGACAGAATTGCAGATGGGCTGTCCTGACAGGTCGGACTGGTGTAGGAATGATCTAAATGCAGTGTGTTGTTAAAGATTTGGATAGAAAGCATTTTTCAGTGGGTTCATGCTTGTAGTGCTGATGGTCAAAGAAATAGGCCAATTGGGAACAAACAGCAGTCTTCCTTTGCTATCACCTATTTCCTGTTCCCAAGAACAAGATGATCCACTTCCTGATGACATGGCCTGCATTTCTTTTTAACTTAAAATGCTACATAGATCTAAAAGGACAAAAGGTTTTGGGGACTAACATCAAAAATGCAACTTGTAATACCTTCCTCAAATTGCTGGTCAGAAATGGCAATTGAAGACATTCTGGACCATCATGATTGTTGCTTTTTTTCAGTTGTGTACTTTTAACTCTCTCTCTCTGTCTCTCTCTCTCTCTTTACTGTTGGTGTGCTGTTGTTCCTTTGGTAGCGAGGGGTAAAAAGCGTGAGCATGAAAAAAGAATGGTGCCAAATAGTTGGTGCTTGATAGAGTCTGGGTCTGCGAGAGGAAGATAGAATGGGAATGAATGAGAGAAAGATTGCAGGCAATAGAGTGGCAGCAAAAGCAAGCAAGAAAGAAAAAACGAGTGAGAGAGTTATTGAAAAAAAAAGCAGGAGAGAGAGAGAAAGAGAGAGAGAGAAAAAGAGAGAGGGAACCCCATAAATTATGTGAAGGTGCAAATGCTGAATCAGGAACAAGAGGTAAGGTTGATTGAGCCTGGGAGAGACAATAAACCCTTTAATCATCCGTCTCTGCTGCACAAGCCTGGCAATTATCTGCCTGAAGCTGACCAGCACCTTGCAAAATGGCAGAATCTATCCCACTTCTTTCCCTAATACTTTTTTGTTTTGTTTTGTCTGCATAAACAGGAAAATTATTTCTATCACCAGGTTAAATCTGGAGTTGTGGACAAGCTAATCACTGTGAAAACACAGACAAAGGAACTGATGTGGTAGGCACTTTGCACATTTTCAGCACAATTAAGCTGCATTATGCACGGAAAACTCTGCCAGCAATGTATAAAATTGCACATTTTTTGCAAGGCAACACACACACATATGCAATTTAGAAAGAATCACATTAAAAAAAAAAAACAAGAATGTTTTTCACACCTGTAATCAAACTATTTTATGTATATCTTAGTATTTTTACATGCTGTGGTGCCATTTTGTGGAGTATTTTCATATGCACCATATTAATACATACTAGCGGTGGCAGTTTTAGACCAGGGGTGCTAATTGGAGTGTGGTGTGTGTTTCTAAGAACAGTATAGCCAATATAGGCAGGAGCTTTAAATTCTATTATGTATGATATAATGGCAGTGGTGGCTCAAATGGTTAAAGCGCTGAGTCGCTGATCTAAAGACTAAAAAGACCTGGGTTCAAGCCCCACCACTTCCAGCCAACCACTGTTGGGTCCCTGAGCAAGACCCTTAATCCTTCCTGCTCCAGGGGTGCTGTATCATAGCTGACCCTGTGCTTTGACCCCAACTTACTAAAAAAGGATATGTGAAGAAACAAATTTTACTCTGCTGTAGAAAGTATATGTGAGAAAATAAAGGCATTTTTATATGTTTCGAGGAAGTGGTAGTGCAGTGCTTAGGGTGTAAGACTGCCAGTCTAAAGATTGTGGATTCACCGTTACCACTGTTGGGCCCATTAGCTAGGCCTTTAACCCCTTTATTGCTCAGTTGTATAAAGTTAAAAGTAGTGGAAGACGGTGGTCAGGACGTTGGATATACGTTTTTTGCCTTCTGTGGATGCGCATGCAATTTATATTACATCACATTTACAGTATTTGGCAGACGTCTTTATCCAGAGCAACTTACATTAAGCTCTTTTTATAAAATTAAGCAATTGGGGGTTACGAGCCTTGTTTAGGGGCCCAACAGTGGCAACTTGGCAGTGGTTGCACTTTCAATTAGCAGTTACAGTAACATGTTAACGACTGAGCTACCACTTCCCTCCGATTTCTCTGTGTACTCTGATTTAATGTCATGGATTATGGACAGATTTGTTATGTTAAAATAATCTAGATTGTTTGTGAAACTGGTTGTGCTCTGGATTGCTTTAAGACCATGACCAAGATGTTTCTTGAGCCGTGCCTCGAGTTCCCTGGGATAAGAGGTAAAGACAATAGATGGCATGTTAATACGCTACTGAGCATGCTCTTCTCCACAGGCCTGAATATTCATTTCAATTCAATTTTATTTGTGTAGCGCTTTTTACAATGGTCATTGTCACAAAGCAGCTGTACACAATTAAAGAGATTATAAGATGCGAATGAATCAGAAATCAGTTTGTCCCTGATGAGCAAGCCGAGGGGGGCCAGTGGCAAGGAAAAACTCCCTGAGACGGAAAAGGAAGAAACCTTGAGAGGAACCAATAATTTATAGTATTATACAGTGACATATTTATAGTTATATCCACCTCACATTAATGTTTATGTCATAATAGGCTTATTATGCAAAGTAAAGGCAAGGCATGTTGCAGCTCAGGTTCAGGTCAGGTTTCCCAAAGATTATAGGGAAAATATGATGTTTTTGTAGAACATCTAAAAAGAATTGGACCTTGATAGTGTATCCATTGACCTTAAAAGGACACCACTGTGATAGTTCTTCTTAACCTTAAGTCCATTTTGCTGTGTTGGCAGTTAATACAGCAAAGCAGCTTTCCTTACCGTCTACCAATTTTTAACATCTCGTACGAGCTCACAACTTTGGCTGGAATTTGCTCTTATAAACTCTTTTAAAAGACTTTTAGGGTAGAAAAAGCCTTTAAATATTCTGATATGCAGTCTTATAATTCAGATTCATTCTGAGTAAAAAAAAGAGACTGGGTTAGAAAGTGCAGGCTTAAAAGCTATTTATATGAACCCGATGCCACAACATACTCAAAGTGATGGCATGATGTTTAATCAACTGTATTGGCTGAGTAGGAAAGGCAAATGGACAAGAAACTATTTTTTTCTGCAATTCCAATTCCAGATAAATGGTCAATTTATGTTAAAAAAGACGAAGTAAAAAGACACAGCTCTTTGCTAAACTGCAGACGGTTTCCAGCATTCAAGGGTGGGGGGAAATGGTGGCACAGTGGCAAAGGTGTTGGTCTGGTACCAGAAAGACTGGGGTTTGAATCCCAGCTCCACCAAGCCACCACTGCTGGCCCCTAACCTCCAATTGCTCAGTGGTATAAAAGAGAAATGTAAGTCACTCTGGTTAAGGGCGTCTACCAAATGCTGTAAATAATAAAGTGTGTAATGTTCAGTAAATAAAAGAATAATTTGGGTTTTTAGACAAAATAAAATAAAAGGTTAACACAAAGCCTCTACCTGTATATGTATGTATTTATATGAATTGGATTTAGATTTTTTAACCAGGAAGTGGGTGTGGTCTTAACATTGTCAGCATGGTGTGTGGCCCCAATAATAGTGTATTGTAGAGTTTTTTTTTAATTTCCTAAAAAATGATCAAACACCCTCACTGAAACCATAACTAAGATTTATTAAAGTTAACTTTTTTATTACATATAATATTTTGCTTTATTTCTGACTGCTTGCTTATATTTGTGTTTACATAGAAACCTGTCACTCATGCTAATTTTATTGCATCTCACCGCTTCCCAGTCTTAATAAACATCTTTAACCTTCCTGGCCTTCATAAGAGAAAAGCTAAAATGGATTTAAGTGCAAGATTAGAATGGCAGGCTAATAAATCTAAATCGAAAGAAAGGGTCAGACTCAGAAAGTGACTTGGGTCAAGCGATCAATAAACAGGGTGAACTCGGCAGCAGGATAGGACAACAGAAGAATATCTGATAAGATCACGAGATCTCACAAGATCTGCTACAACTAGAAAACACGTTTGATAACATTCAAAGTGTGAAACAAGGTGAGCATCGTATGTGCAAAAGTATTGGGACGCATGATCATCACATCCATATGTGTTGATAGTATTCATTGCATTGTACACCATTTTTGGGTAGAAAGTCTGTGGTGTTCCATTTCATCCCAAAACGGTTGACCTAAGGGTTCTTCCACACCAACCTTAGCAAAAGATCTGCACTTCTGCATGAGTACCACGGGACCCATGGGTCCTGACGCAACTGTGGGACTACCGTGAAATGGAATTATCTTTAAATTAAAATATTATTAAGGGGTGGCTTAGTGGTTAGCACTGTTGCCTCACAGCAAGACGTTGACCTCAACGGCCCTGAATTTTATGCGGCGTCCAGGATGAGCCCCAGAGACAGATTAGTCCTTTACACAGTCTATCTTTGCTGCATGATGGAATAACCTGCTGGTTTGTCTGTCCAGAAGAGAACTGGAACCCCTGACTGAGTCTGGTTTCTTCCAAGGTTTTTTCTCCATTCTGTCATTGATGGAGTTTTAGTTCTTTGACGTTGTCTCCTCTGGATTGCTTAGTTGGGGATTAATAGATATTAATTAAACGGAACTGACTGTTTTAGTGTGTGTTTACTATTGTCCTTGTATTGCAAAACTATTCAACTATTTGATTTCGTAAAGACTCTTTGACACAAACTCCATTGTTAAAAGCACCAAATTAATAAAAGGGGACCTGACTTGACAAGGGAAGACCTAAAAGACAACACATGTAACAAAGTATATAAGATATAGAAGTATACAAACAATGTAAATAGTAAAAAGTGTGTGACTGGTAAAAATAAATACAAAAAAAATTCATACATGTATTTATATCCTGTTAGAACATTTATTCTGTTCAATATTAATAATGTATTTCTTATTAGCGCTTAACTACCGGACAGCAGAATGATCATCTTGTCTTGGAGTGTATTTTTTTTTTTTTTTTCCCTAGATATATCGTCTTATTCTAAGAGGTCAAAACTATAATAAAGGTTCAGATATCATAATTGTAGAAAGAACAAAGCCCACTTGGTAGGCATCATAATGAGCATATTTTGTCATTTAAACCCCCCCCCTTGGTGGAATTTATAAAATCAACCCCGAATTTACAGTTCAGCAGTTGCATACTAAGTGTAATATTAGTTTTTTTTTTTTTTTATGCATCGCATGGTGATAAGCTATTGCATAAGCTACAGCATGAACAGAATGCGATGTCATGGTTTTGATTGCAATTTTGCAACCATTTTCAGTTTCATTCAAAATGCATAAGAAGGCATGAAGGTTATGGTTATGGGCAAGGTTAGTCGTCGTACTTCTCCTTACAACATTATGTGAATTAGTTACAGCTTTACCTCAGGCAGTGTGCCACAATTCGCTTAAAACTTTTTTTTTTTTTTTGCTGTGCTGTTCTGTCTGTGTGTGTATCATGTCAGGTTATAACCTTTCCAGTATAAAGACTAAAAAAAAAAAAATGCAAAGCCTGATGCAATAAAAAATGAATTGCATCAGGCTTTGACCTAATTAAGACAGATTACTTATTATAATTTTATTATGACACAAATTGAGCAGAAGTGTCTCTTCCTCATCCCTGTTTTAAGACATAATGAATCATCTGAATGTTTTAAGAAGAACGTTTCTATTTTAATTTAAAATAGCACTACTGAAGGTAGCATAGATGAGAAGGCATCTGATGGAGGTTTGGTAATCAGCCCACCTGCTTCATCAGAAAAATCTGCTGGGCTGTAATTTAGCGTGGACCGAATTAGCGCAGGTGGTATGCGGGTTTTTTCCTGAGAAATCTCACGGTTATACAACCGTTTCCCTGCAGTTCTAATGCTCACAGTTTGAGATTTTATCTCTTATGAATATCCTGATTATACCCTGAGGATTTAAGCGGCTTGATTTTATCTCTGTCAATCAGGGCAATCTAATCTTATTGGAATTTGAAGCCAATGAGATGATTTGATGTCATTGAAATAAAGTTTAACTTGAAAGCAAAGTTAAGGTAACATTAAAGGCTAAATAATAGCTACACCTAACTTAGTGGGGTCATTTAGTTTAACACATTGCAGGAGATTTTAAAATGGACAACTGGGTTCTTACTAGACCATTTTTAATAGTTTTGAAGGTATTCCTTACCTGACTATATCTGCTGTCACAAATGGTTAAAGGTGAAAGATTTTTCGGTCCTTGAACAGGAGTAATTGCACGATGAGCATAATAAGGTTCTGTGTTATAATATATATATATATATATATATATATAGCTATATATATATATATATATATATATATATATATATATATATATATAAGTGTGACATCCATCCATCCATCCATCCATTTATCTATATATCCAACCATTTATCCAGCCATTCAACCATTCAACCATCAAACTGCTAGTTCATAATTAGGGTCACAGGGATCTACCGGGTTCTATCCCAGCTGTCATTGGGTGAAATGCAGGGGTCACCCTGGACAGGTCGCTATTCCATTGCAGGGCCACATACAGACAAACTACCACACACTCTCACTAACACTAACGCCTATAGCCAATTTAGAATCACCAATTAATCTAACATAAATGTTCTTGGACTGTAGGAGGGAACCGGAGTACCCGGAGTCAACCCAGCAAACACAGTGAGAACATACAAACTCCGCACAGAAAGACCCCTGCAGAGGATACGAACCTGGAACCTTCTTGCTAAGAGGTAACAGGGCTAACCACAAGCCACCGTGCTGCCCGTCAAAGCTGTGTAATGACTAAACAAACAGGTTCAACTGAGCACACATGCCGTATACACCAACACAAGGACCCATTCAGACCAGTTTGCATAAATGAAGTATGTGTAAATAAAATATGATAAAAAGTAGGGTAAGATCAGCATTTGGCTTATGATCCCAATGAAATGCAAATGAAAATCAGCCTGAATTTCAGATTTTATCAATGCAATGCCTTAGCTGAAGCTGGTCCACAGAAGATGTTGTTATTTTTAGGAACTAACGCTTTATCCAAATTAGTGTCAGACCGTTGTAACCTCATATGTGTGAGCATTTGATTTGCACTACCAGCTTTAGGCTGGACATCTACAGCATTTAGTCCATCTAATTTCTACTGTACACTGGTGTGTTTCCTCTTCATTAAGTCCCATTTAAGCAGGTAAATACTCTGTGATTGCAACTGGTTTTGGACCAAAAAAACAGTCCAAGAATGTCTTAACCCGTCTTGGTCTACCTCCAGTCAAGTAGAGCATGACTTGTTTGAGTGAGAAAACAATGACAACGAAAAACCAACCAACATGCTGGAAGTGACTCAAACAAACTTTCGGGCTGTGGAAAACTACTTAATAAACTGCTGAATTGACCCATAAAGCTTTCCGGTCTTAGAGCAAAGAGTTACAGTTAACAGCTCTTAAAACTGAAGCATTCCTTTTCACATAAAGACTAATCTTTCTTACAGCTTATTCTACACAGGGTCACAGGTTCTTTCTGGCACTTTTAGCACCACCACAGCCAGGGCTATGTCTGTACGCATTTCCCCCCAGTTGCACTGCTCTCGGGAGTTCTGACGCGAGTACGGCAGGACAGGGTCAAAAAAGAACCCTGGACAGGATGCAAACCCACTGCATCACACACAAACGCTCATACCACTGTGGTAGCAGTGGTTAAAGTGTTGGATTCCAACCACCAACCATTTGCCACTGCTGGACCCCTGAGCAAGGCCCTTAAACCCCATTGCTCAGCTCTATAAAATAAAGAGATAAATGTAGGTCGCTGTAGATAAAAACATCTGCCAAATGCTGTAAATATGACTGTAACACCTAAACCACTGAGCTAAATATGTAACTAATCGTCTTTAAGTAGAAGAGCACAATTACTTCAGGTATAAAAAGTGTTGTAAAATGTGTTTTTTAGCTAAAAACTGCATGTGCCTGGAACGTTTTTCCCCAAGGAAGAAATTGTCAGTAAAAACCACACCTGGTTCATCAGTATGGACTTAGTGGTGTGATTTAGTTAAGAACATTGCAGGAGACCAAATTAATGCAAATGGCCAATGGACTTCTTGCTGAGAAATCATTTTTAAAGGTATTCCTTGCTGTTTTCTTGATTACAGTGTGATTATTGAGGTTTCTTCTGCATTTTAAAAGTTTATTAAACCCTGGAATATTTAAAAACTTGACTTTATTGCTATAGTTCCTACCGGTCTGCTGTTTATAGTGGCCCAGCAGTGCACAACACAGTGACATTTAAAAAAAAAGCAAGCATAAGTTGACAACACAACGAAATTAAGCTGAAACATAACGCAATCAAGCTAAAATGTAATAGAATTTGAAAAGCACCATTTACAGGAAATTTCCCCGTAACCAATTGGGACTACTGTCTGCTGGTCTGTCAAAAAAGGCCATTTGCATGCAGGCATTTAAGTGGACATTCTTGATGCTTCACTTCAAGAGAATAAAGCACCCCGCTGAACCTGCAGCAGATGAGAACTGAATCAGATTCTGTAGTTTAGTAATATTGGAAAAATGCTAAGACATTTGGCAGAAAATTTCACACTGCCCAGTATTCGACTAGGAAATCCAACCTCTCAATGCTGTCTTCTGGTATATTCTGATCGAGCAGTCCTGAATGAATTCCTGGCAGAAAGAAAATTGGCTGATGGTAATGGAAGAGCCAAATCCTTGTTAGCCTTGTTTTGTGGCTAAAAGTTTTTAGGAGCTTGCTTTGTGGGGATGCTCTGCCCAGCATCACCTTGGACTTTGAAACAGCAAAGCACCGGTTGCTATCACTGTATCTGCCATAGGATGGCCAATTATATGCTTTTTTCACAAATCCCAATGTTGAATCTAAGGCCTTGGTGGATAGTTCAGGGGACCCCCCTTATTGACAATGTTGCTGTTTACTTGGCATCACCTGATAAGAAAAAAATCCACAAAATGTCAGTAACTTGATGCAGCTCGAGTTACTGTAGCACAACTCAGTTATCCTGCACAAAGCCCTCACCCAACTTCGCTGAACACCTTTAGGATGAACTGGGACACCGATTGCATAAGCTATTATGGCTAAATGAGCAAATCCCCACATTCTGGAAAGCATTCTGTTACTTTTAACTAGCATATCAAATTAAATTAATGGGTGAAACTTGTTATTTGAAGTGCATCTCCCTCTAAATAACCTATTCCCACATGGTACACAGTGAGACACGACATTTAACACGTCTTTTTATCCAACGTGATAGTGGTGCTTTATAGACTTTAAACTGTCGGAAGCCTTCAGAGGCATGATCCAGTTACTCTGGTCCCAGTCCCATGACAGAGTCATCACTTTGAAACAAGTGCCAGAGTGACGAGATGTCAAGTGAAGTGCATCAGTATTTGCTTTGAATCCTTTTCCAGGTCCACAGCTTTGTTTTTAACAGGAACTGGGGGAAAAATTCTACCCGATATTGAATAAGCTGAAGATAATCATTGATATGGTAAAATTACTTCGGGTACTCCGTTTTCCTTCTACAGTCCAAAAACATGTATGTTATCTTGATCGGTGATTTTAAATTGTCCATAGGAGTGTGTGTGTGTGTGTGTGTGTGTTTGTTTGACTGTATGTGGCCCTGTGATAGACTGCTTTTCGCTGATGTTTTAAACGCATCAAAATATAAATGACAGCTGGGATAGATTTTAGCAGATCCCAGTGACCCTGACCGTGACCTCTATAAGCGGGTATAGACAATGGATAGATGTGGATAGTTGGACAGGTGGATGGATGAATGGGTGGATGGTTGGATTATGTAAGTGTGCTGTCAAGTTTTTTTTGTTAAATGAATGGATGTATGGAAAGATGGATGGATGGATTATGTAAATGTGCTGTTATTTGTCCTCGATCAAATGAATGGATGGATGGATAGATGGATGGATGGTTGGATAGGTGGATTATGTAAGTGTGCTGTTAAGTGTCCTTGGACAAATGAATGGATGGTTAAATAAGCATCATGTGTTGGTTATAAATAAATTAAAAATTGTAAACTCCGATAGTAAACAAGGCATAACGCTTAGGGACATTTTTTAAATAAATAGAATAATCGACTTTATAACTAAAGAAGATTGTTTTTCTGTAACGTCTAGTTTAAATTCTTATATGTAAGCCCTTGTATTGCTGCTATGCTAAGCTACGCTCTTCGTCCTACCACGCTGATAAATCATTTAGTTGTCATTACAGTTGTCATTGCTTACACACTCTAAACCCTGTCATCGAAATGAATCAAAACACATCACAGTGCCGGAATGTAATTGAAATGCAATGCCATGCATATTATATGGTAATAAATGCATTTCCTTCAAGATTTTGTAAAAAAAAAAAGAAGACTGTGATGACAGAGGTGACCTTTGAGTGAAGGCTCTACATGAAACCCAGCCAGTACCGCCCTAAATTACATGCAGTGCTGGTAAAATCTCACCTTTGTCTAATCTAATAAGCCCCACATTATCTCAAAGAACCCTAGTGAGCTGAAAGAGAGGACACGGCGGAGCTCTACAGCAACTGAACACACGGTCCTCACAACATTAATGGCTCTTTTTTAAAACTGAGTGCCTGATGTTTTAAACGCATCAAAACATAAATAGAGAAAGTGGTAGCCCAGTGGTTAAGGTGTTGGACTGCTAATTGGATGATCTGGGTTTGATTTCCAGCACCAATAAATTGCCACGGTTGGGCCCCTGAGCAAGACCCTTAACCTCCAATTGCTCAGTTGTATAAAAGAGTCGCTTTGGACGAAAATGTCCGCCAAATGCTGGAAATGTACGTGTTAAAACCGCCAATCTGATTCCAAATTTTGTACCTACACAATCAAATTCAAAACTGCCTAAATGGACGGGATAATTCCCAACCTGGCAACCGTGGCTGATCACATATCCTGTCTGCGTGAACGAGGTGCGCAAATAAATATGTTGACAGACATGTAGGAAAGACCTTTCGGCTGTTTTCTAACCCTATTCTCTACATCCTCTTCACTCACACCCACTAACTTGATGTCCTCGTTTATCGCATCCCTATACCTTCTTATTGGTCTTCCTCTTTGCCTTCTGCCTGGTAGCTTCATTTCTAACATCCTCCTACCGATATATTCACTATCCCTCCTCTGTACATGTCCAAAACACCTTAACCTGGCTTCCCTGACTTTCTCCCCAAAAACATCTAACATGAGCCGTTCCCCTGATGAACTTGTTCCTAATCCTGTCCAACCTCGTCCCTTCCAAAGAAAACCTCAACATCTTCAGCTCTGCTACTTTCAGCTCTGCCACCAGTCTCTTCCTCAGCGCCACTGTCTCTTAACCATCCATCATAGTTGGTATTACCACTGTCTCTAAACCAGACATCATAGCTGGTCTCACCACTGTCTCTAAACCAGACATCATAGCTGGTCTCACCACTGTCTCTAAACCAGACATCATAGCTGGTCTCACCACTGTCTCTAAACCAGACATCATAGCTGGTCTCACCACTGTCTCTAAACCATACATCATAGCTGGTCTCACCACTGTCTCTAAACCAGACATCATAGCTGCTCTCACCACTGTCTCTTAAACCATCCATCATAGCTGGTATTACTGTCTTACCACTGTCTGTCTAAACCAGACATCATAGCTGGTCCTCACCACTGTCTCTAAACCAGACATCATAGCTGGTCTCACCACTGTCTCTAAACTAGCTGGTCTCACATCATAGCTGGTCTCACCACTGTCTCTTAACCATCCATCATAGTTGGTATTACCACTGTCTCTAAACCAGACATCATAGCTGGTCTCACCACTGTCTCTAAACCAGACATCATAGCTGGTCTCACCACTGTCTCTAAACCAGACATCATAGCTGGTCTCACCACTGTCTTGTACACCTTCCCCTTGATTCTAGCTTGATTCTCCTGTCACACATCACTCCTGACACGTTTCTCCACCCATTCCAACCCGCCTGTACTCACTTCTTTAGAAAATACATTAATAGTAAATAAACTAATGACTGATATCAGGATGTGAAGAGACTTTAAACCAACAAACCCCAAAATGTTTTTGGAATAAATGACCTTCCCTGTCTTTAATAAACAATTTTCCCTTCTTTAATTAATTTCACAACCAGACCAAAATTCTTATATTAAAAAAAAAAAAGGTTTATTTTTATGATGCAAATGTGTTCACAACAGCATTTCCATCTGTTGTAGAAAGATAACCGCTGGTGGTTCTGGTGGAAATAAAAAACGACGAGAGATGCAGTAATCATATCAAAGTGATGCTTGAAGGTGTTTTAAAATTTTGCAGTTCAAGCTCATGAGTCTGTGCGCTTTCTTTTACATCCTGACAGATTCTTCTCAGCAGCAGTTCTGTTCTCGCCACTGGAATTCAACCTCATCTTAACCTACAAACTCAAGCAACATCAAATAAGACACATGGTTTACTCACAGAACTCTTTATTAAATTCAGCACGTTTTAGGACCTGGAACTAAAATTAACTTGTGATTATGTCTTAAATTCTTACAATAATATCTTTATTCATAAAAATGAAATAAGTAATAGTAAAATTCTACAGTTCTACAATGTCCATCCTTTTTTTTTTTAAAATATAATAAATTTCTTTTTTACCTCATTTATGTCTCAATAAAAAATTAAATATCAGTGCTGATCTGGTCTAGACTCATGTACTTCCTGTTTCCTGCTCGTTTTCCTATTTTTATAGTGTATAGGTAGAAAATAATCAGACTTCTGCTTTTCTGTTCCGAACATATCCCAGGTAATAAAAAGGTCCATTTGGCAAAAAAAGTGTTTGTCCAATCAGAATGTTCAGTTCAAAATGTAATAATAATCTTTTAAACCGGAATTATTACAGGCGTTAGTGATGAAAAGTTCAGCTCATTTTACAGACTCTGACCTTTTAGATGTCGTTCAGCAAAATAAACAGATCTTTTTTGAGTCGTTTTGTTCATTTTAGCAGAAAATAATGAAAATGTTATGCTACTTCCTTCCACCTACACTCTACAAAAAAAAAAGTAATGTAAAAGTATTTATACGTCACATTAACACAGTGAAATTTGTTTTTTTGCATATCCCAGCTTAGTAAGTTGGGGTCAGAGTGCAGGGTCAGCTATGATAAAGCGCCCCCCGGAGCAGGAAGGGTTAAGGGTCTTGCTCAAGGATCCAACAGTGACGGACTGGCGGTGGTGGGGCTTGAACACTAGTCTTCCAATTAACAACTCCATCCCACAACCAGCATTGTCCTACCTTTACTTGGTTTGGTAGGTAGAATGTCACAGTGTTGACCTGAGCTCAAAACCGGGTTTTGACAGATGCACTAAGCCACAATACTTCCCACAAATTTTGTTCATCACCACTTTTAAGTGTTTAATTAAATCTAATTAAATCTTCTGCCCTGTGGGAGGTGGTAGTTCAGTGGTTAATGCGTTGGACTGTTAATCAGAAGATCGGGGTTCGATTTCCAGCACCACCAAGTTACCACTGTTGGGCCCCGGAGCAAGGCCCTCAACCCTTAATTGCTCAGTTGTATAAAAGAGTCGCTTTGGATGAAAAAGACTACCAAATGCTATATAGAAAGTTAATAACTGAAATGAAATGACATACGGGAACATGCGAACAGATAAGAGTGTAAGAGTGTGAAGATCAAATAAATAGCCCAAAGGTCAACATGAGGACATGATGAAGCCTTTCAAGCATGATCACATCCTATCCTGCCATCAAAGATGGCTAGAAGGAGAACAAAACCTGTTGTATTGGCATGACGCCAAGTAGAAAATGAGCTTCATGCTACATCGCTGAATGTGCATTTCATTCGGATGTTTGGGTTCCATCTGTGATACCGAGTGGCTGCTATGAATTATTCAGAAATTAATGTCGAAGGAATGGTTAGTTACAGGAGTAAGATATTTCAAATCAGCACTCACTGACAAATATCGCAACTTGTAGTGAACGTGGACTGGATAATTGTTATGTACCATCATTGCTTTAATGCTAAAGTAACCAGCTTTCGCATAGTCGTGCTAATGCTTTCCAAGCAATTCTTAGACCTGCCACATGTCCACCATTAATTAAAAAGCGATACGAAAGCTGTGTTTTTTAACCTAAAGCACTCGAGTCTAATGAATTGCTTAATTTAAAGAAAGAATGATGGTGTTTTCCTTTATGGGCGAACGACTGCTTAAACAGCATGCCAAGGTTGAGCTACAACACAGACTGTCGTGTTGACACATAAAGACAGCGCAGATGTTATGAGCACTGACTTGTCCTACTTCTTCTTTTGCTGTCCAGGGAGACGAGAGAATCATTGCCAAGGTGTCCCAAAGGGTTCGCAAGAGTTCGAGTCCTCGAAATGATGAGAAAACAAACATCATGCCCTATTGGCAGGTGTCTCCAGGCAGAAGGTATCAGAGAGATTTTTTTGCTCTTCTAAATGCTAATGGAAGGTGTTAGGAATTCGTTTCTTTCTCTGTAATCCATGTGGTGAAGTATTGCATCAGCTATTGTCCTGTTAAAAGTCTCTGGTTGGATTAACTTAAAATAAAATGAACACAATGATCATTTATTCCCACATGACTAGATTAATGAAGAATGTATCATTTATAACCTCAGTGTGTCATGCAGGTTTCATCATTCGGCAGGATAACACTGTAAAGCTCCTTTAAGTCTATATTAATTGTTCCAGATGGATAATAATTTTAAAAATTATTTATTCTATCTTTTTAGAATTTTGTGGCCCTTTTTTTTTTTTTTTTTTTTTTACGCATTTCGATGTGTACACTTTCTTAAAAAGGTAAATTATGCCTTTATTCAATTTCCGTAACTTTAAATTTGACTCCTGGCTAATAAAATGTTATTACAGCATATAATTGTCAATCTGTTTTGTTGCGACTTGATTTTAGTGATATTGATTTAAATTTGGGATCGTCATGTTTACTTTACAGAAAAATTAGCTGACGGTCTGTAGCGGTTGTATGAGCACGCTTTGCACCGTATAGTCGTTTATTTGCCTTGTTTTTGCTAGTTATTGTTGCTGATTGTGTGCCCCCTCATTGGAATCCACATGCCCCACCTGTTAGTTATGGTCTGGCGCCGGTTCTGTGTTTAATGATGCTTAACGATTGAAAAAAAAAAAATAAAAAATCTTCATATGTTACACAGATGCTGTTTTTGGCAGTATGTCAATATTAGATATAGTAAATACTGCCAACTCTTAGATTAAGTGTACCACATGTTCTCTCCATGGTCATGTGGGTTTCCCTCAGGTTCTCTGGTTTCTTACTGGTCAAAAAAACCTAGATAAGAAGATTGGCATCAAAAATTGGCTCTATAAATAAATAAATAAATAAATGTGTGAATATGTTTCAATGGTGACTGGTATTACACCGTGTCGCATTTTGGATGAATTGCGCATGTCGTATTCTGCATAATACAGCAGAACATGTGTGCTAACAAACAAAGTATTTACGGCGTGTCTCATCCAGCGATGACGTGTTCGCTAATAGAACCAGACCTGATCTAGCATTTCCTTACTCTTATCACGCTCTTACACGTCCCCTATACACTAACTTGCAAGGAAAAAGTTTGTGAACCCTTTAGAATTGCAGGAAATACAGCATTAGTCATATTTAAACACATTCAGTTTGAACCGATGACACAAAAAGAGCACTCGTTCTTTTGAAAAACGAACCCAATTTATACATTCAGAGTCTTGGTTTAAAAAAGAAGAGACTGACTTTGTCGAAAGGCTAATTGGAGTCAGACACTGTGCTATAAAAAGGCACATGGAGTCTAGGTACTGACACAGTCTCCACTTTTTTTCTGAGATATGTTTTCAATTCGAACTCTGCTACAATTTTATCGCATCAAGGACATGGTAGACGGTTTGGACTTTGTAGATTTGCGCTGCTTTTTGGATAAGTTATCAATGAATAACTGAGGAACAATACATTTAAATTGGGTTTAAGAAAACAGTTCCAGAAGAATGTCAATGTAACCATGTGTAACTAAAGAATAATGAAAATTGGGTGATGCAACTTGAAGCAATTTGATAGTTAGGAAAATGAAACTTGTAATGAGCAAGTCAGAGTTTAAGATGCTGTAGAAACTATTCATGTATAAGAATTAAAAGGTAAATAGTGTTGTGAAGGTTACTGAAAAATACGGAAGCAACTACTTGTTCCGGGCTTTGCATGCCAGCGCTGTCATTGGGAACTGCTTTCCATTTTTGGGTTTGTTTGGTGTGCAACAAAAGTATAAGCAGTGATACATCTACTGTCTTACAACTGATTGGTTTGTTGCAAAATGGATTTTTGCAAACCCTCATCCATCCATCCATCCATCCATCCATCCATCCATCCATCCATCCATCCATCCAACTGCTTTCCATTTTTGGGTTTGTTTGGTTTGCAATAAAAGTTTAAGCAGTGGTAAATCTTCTGTCTCACAACTGATTGGTTTGTTGCAAAATGGATTGTTGCAAACCCTCATCCATCCATCTATGCATCCTTGTCTATACCTGCTTATTCCTAATCAGGATCACGGAGATCTGAAGTCTATCCCAGCTGTCATTGAGTGAAAGGGACACATACAGACAAACAACCACACATACCAGTCATACTCACTCCTATGGACAATTTAGAATCACCAATCAATCTAACATACATGTTAATGAACTGTGGGAGGAAACTAGAGAACCCGGAGTAAACCCACACAAACACAGGGAGAACATGCAAACTCCGCACAGAAAGACCTCTGCAGCGATTACGGACCTGAAACTAAATTACCATGATTGTAGCAAAGCATTAAATAATAACGAATCAGTTATAATAATTATTTGATTTAGTTTTTTTTTGTTATTTTCACAGATTTTGAATAAAATGTGAGAAAACACATACCTCTATCTGTGTCATATAGGTACACAAACTTCTCCCATCGATAATAGGTCAGGAGACTAAGGACAGCCCCCTTTAGGGGTGGGCGCATTTGGATGACGAACTGAACGTCGGAGTCGATTGGATAACTTGGCGTGATAAAGGAAGTGTGGAGGGCACCACAGAAGGAGGTCAGCGTGTTCATGGACTTCTTGTCATAGAAGCCGAAGATGGCGTAGACTCCTCTGGAGAACTGAGAGCAGACTGCAATCAGGGGAGAAAGAGAGAGAGAGAGAAAGAGAGAGAGAGAGAAAGAATTTAGGCAGTTATAAAAACAAGGACACAATCATGTTCTTTGCAGCGTTTTGGGACGGCTAACAATAAAAACCACTTCTATGTGTGTATCTGTACTGTACAGTTCATACAAACCATGGGGATAGGTAGGGATGCCGCTAGCAATTTTGGACCCTACAACATCCATTCCACGCTGTAACTACTAATAAAACAGATCTCTCGAGGCCTGCAAAGTGCATGGGCTCTTAAAATTATTCTAAACCCCCTGAACAGACCCCTCCTGCTCCTTAGCAACACTCCTAGGTATTAGAAAAAAAGACTTTTTAGTAGGCTTTTTATCCATAAAAATTTGGGATAGCTGGCTAATTTATTGTTTCTAATCCTTCAAAAAACACTTAGTGCACTGTTTGCTGGCTAAGCTATAGAGATGATTTCAGAAGAGCACAGAGTGACCATTCTCCAAGTTCCTTGGTGTTCATTTGGCGAAGAACCTCACCTGGTCGCTCAACACCAGTTCCATCAGCAAGAAAGCCCTACAATGTCTCTACGTCTCGCAAAAGCGGAGAAAGGCCCACCACCCCCACCCTTCGTCCTGACCATGTTCTACTGAACAGCTGCATCACTGCCCTGGTTTGGGAACTGCACCATTTCAGATCAGTTAGGACAGCTGAGAATATTACCGGAGTCTCTTTCTCTCTATCACGAACACCACACGCTGCATCTGCAAAGCCAACAGCGTTGTGGACGACCCCAAACACTCCTTACATTCAGTTTTTCACCATTCGGGTAGAATGTACCGTAGCATTTGGGCCCCCACAACCTGAAGGTGTAACAATTTCTTTCCCCAAGCCATCAGGCTGAAGAACACCCAGAAGTAGATTGACCCCGAATGGACACACACAATCGACGTTAATAGAAGGTTTTTTGTTTTTGTTTTGTGTTATTGTTTTACGTAGTTGTTTTGTGTAGTTGTGTGTTGTTTTATGTAGCATCAGGGTCCTGAAGAAACGTTGATTCAGCTCATTGTATACTGCAACTGCTATTTATGGTTAAAATGATAATTAAAGCTTCTTGAATTGATTTTATTTGAGTTCACGGGGTTATTTACTTTAATAATTTAGTAATAGATCATTCATTTGAGAACAAATGAGTATTTCTACACTATAAAATCCACATTAGAATAAAATCCCATGTTTAGCTGATTCTAATAGGAATTACAATATGTGATGCATATTTAACTGGTCCTACATCAGCTCAGCAGTGTATGGTGGACAAATAACACTGGATTTCTGTAGTTGATTTGTAGTTGGGGAGGATCTTGAGAGCTACATAACACCCTAATCCAAGCCTATCTTAGTCTGAACTGAACGAGAGATCAGTACATGCCAGATCTTAAGGGTCTCTTAAAGCGGCAGTATGCCCTAGAGACAGTTTCCCAGTAATGACCTTGTCTTTTAGACTGCCATCCAGACAAGACACTGGAGAAACTTTACTGCAGTATGGAATAACCTGCTGGTTTGTCTGGTCCGAGGAGAACTGACCCGCCGACTGAACCTGGTTTTTCCTAAGGCTTTTAAAATAAAATAAAGATTGTTACACATGGTAACCTAATAGAATCTAACCAATCAGTGTGAATTTAAAAATTCTGAATGGATTTTACTTTGCACTTTTTTTTGCCATACACATTAGATGTACAGCCGACATTTTGTGTGAGGCTGAAACTTAATCTGACCTCAACCGAGCCTTTTTTTAGTTTATGTAAATCGTAATAAAAGCACAATTTTTAAAACTGTAATGGTAGCCCTGCTGTGTTAATGATGACATGCTCAGGTCCACTACTCCGCTACTTCCACCTTTAAAGCTTTCCCTTTGACAGGCTGCTGCATCCCTAGTGTGAGGTGTACACACACATGCTGATATATCACTTGGCTTTGTGTGTGTGCTAACAGTCCTACATTAGTGACAGGCTAAGAGCAGTGTGTGTGTGTGTGCGTGTGCAATGGCTCACTGCTTGAGGCGTTCCTGACAGTGCCTCAGTGCCTTTACCTCAGTTTACTCATAATTGGGGCCAGCACTGGCATAGCCTCATTCCCGGGAGGAGTATTGTTGACTGACTCTGTCCGTTCAGCTGTTCTGGACTCAGACTAGCCTTTGTTCGAGTACATGCTACTTTGATAAATATGTCTCTGCTTGCCTGCTGCCTTGCTGTTCTGATTGAGAATCTTTTTGGTACTTTGCCTGCCTTCTGACCATCTGGACACTTCTTTGAGCTTGAGGGTTTAACTTTTCTACTATTTATTCTTTCTTACTGTTCAGGTTGTATCAAAGAATACTGCTTGATAACCAGACTCTGGAAAATGACTAGATCCAGTTTAAAAAAAAAAAGACTAGATCTAGTTCTGGAAAATGACTAGATCCAGTTCTGGAAATTGACTAGATTCCGTTTTGTAAACTGACTATATCTGTGACTATATCTAGTTCTGGAAACTGAATAGATTCCGTTTTGGAACCTGACTGAACTGACTAGATCTATTTTAGGAAAATGACTAGATCCAGTTCTGGAAATTGACTAGATTCCGTTTTGTAAACTGACTAAATTCAGTTCTGAAAACTGACTAGATCTATTTTAGGCAACTGACTAGATCCAGATGTTTAGATAAAGTTACAATTACAGCATCTGACAGACGCCTTAACCCAGAGCGACTTAGGGCCTTGCTCAGGGGCCCCAGCAGTGGTACCTTGGTGGTTCTGGAAATGAAACCCTGATCTCCCAATTAGCAGTCCAACACCTTAACCACCGTGCTTCCTCTTCCCCTTTACTGTTAGTGTTAAGCTCTGACAAATCATTTCTTTGCACTTCCTGTCTTTATTCTGTGCAATTAGGAGAAGATTGATATAAATGTCAACTAGAAGAAAAAACTGTCAGGGATTTTCACCATCCTAAAACATAAGAACAGACTCGTGTATTCATACAGGTGGTTATAACATGGGTCATTTGGTATTCATAAAAATGTCATGAAAAAAGTTTGCGTTCCACACCGGATCCTGAGTGTGTGTACGTTTACCCATACCTTGCGTACTGACTTATAGTAACCTTAATGTGAATTACTTCAATTTGTATAATTGGAATGGTTTCGCTCACTTTTATGTTAGAATACACAAGTTTAAGTTTCTTCTTTAATTACATTTAATAAAAGGTTTTCCTCCAAAAGTCATGAATGTTAGATTGATTCTAAATTGCCCATTGTTAGTGAGTGTAAGTGTGTGTGGTTGTTTGTCTGTATGTGGCCCTGTGATGGACTGGTGACCTTTCCAGGGTGACCCCTGCCTATCATCCAATGACAGCTGGGATAGACTTCAGCAGATCCCTGTTACCCTGATTAGAAATAGACAGGTATAGACGATGGATGAATGTAAGTAATTATTTAGTTAGTTAAGTTAAATTTTGTGCAATTATTAAAAATAGAAAAAAACAATCATTAAAAATTGAAAAACATTCAACACAAATTAAGGCAAATAAGTTTTGTTTAAAAAAAATAAGAAAATTACGCCTTTTTAAAGAAATATAGATTGTTCTGTCTACACATAGACATCATAAGCTAATAAAAGATGCAATTCTTCTGTTCAAAGATTCACTTTAACACTTCCTGTTCTTATTATTTTAACCAATTAACTATTACGCCTACACAGGGTTACAGGGAGTCAAGCACAAACTATCACATGACACAATAACGCTCACACACACCCGTTAAAGTGCAATGTGGCCACTTTAAAAAGTCAGTCACTCGAAGAGTCTTGTCTTTGGACCTAAATTTAGTACCCATGTGTGGGTATCGCACCCTCAACCCCAGAGCTATGAGACAAATGTGCTTAAAAGGGTTATGTTCACAGAAGTGGGTAAAAAGTATAGCAAATTATGTCCAACAGGATTTATCCTTATCATTTATTTTGTGTCTCCAGCCCTCTATGCACCTTATTGTGATTTAGTTGTCCGAAATTTAGGTGTGTCATGGACTCACACGAATAAAGAAAATTATTTGTTTTCTAGAAACATTTATACTTTACTTAAAGTTTAACTTAGGACTATTAAGATAAATACTAATGCTGGGCCTCATTTATCAAGTTGGAAATGAAGAAATTTATTCATAAATCATGTCTAGTGCCATTTGCATAAGAAAAGTGTCCAGGAGTAAAAGCCCATATAAATTCAATGGAAATACTGCTCCTGTGTGTGTGTGTGTGTGTGTGTGTGTGTGTGCATATATACTCATAAAACTCTGCCTAATAGAAAAATAGGTTTAAAGCATAAAAATTGTAATGAGGTAAAACACAGATAGATGTGGATATAGATTAAACTGTCAGATTTAAATATCTCCTACACCTAATTGGTGTGTTTGCCCCAAGCCACAAAATTGGAAGCCCACAGTTGTCTGGGGAAAGTTGGGGAAAGTTTTTTGGGTGTGTGGAACTGGTGATCCAAAGTTCCGGGTTGGATCCCAGTGATCCCTCATGTCTGTGTTAACTTATTATTAAGTGTATTGTTATGAAGTGTAAGAGTTAACAATATATTGCGTAGTTGGGGACTTCAGTAAGGCTAGAGTCCCCAACTACCCTTGTTAACCCCTCCACTTCGTTAACAATACACTTTATAATCTCTCTCTCTCTCTCTTTACCGGTGACCAGTTTCCTGCCCCTTTCCTCAAATTTAAGGAGTTTTAGGAATGGATTGGGACTCACTTTGCTCCACTGACCCAAGGCTACAGTTTACATTACATTTGATTGACATCATTATCATAAGCTGTAATTAACAGACATTCGGTGTCACTCAGATAAGAATGGTTCCCTCTTGAGTCTGGTGCATCCCAAGATTTCTTCCTACTTTAGTTCAGGGAGTTTTTTACTTGCCACAGTCGCCACCGGTTTGCTCATTAGGGACAGTCTTAGACTTTTTCATTCCTACTGCTTTCTGTGTAAAGCTGCGTTGAGACAATGTGCTACACAAATAAATTGAATTAAATTGAATCATACGTTCAATTCACAGCACCACCAAGCTGCCATATTTGGGCACCTGGGCAATGCCCGTAACCCACAACTGCTCAGTTTGATCAATAAATGATCAGAACTCTACATGTCTAGACATGTACCTTGTTGTGTTATAACAAAAGACCCAAAAATTCCTTCAGCCTAAAAATGCTCCTGTCCACCATTAGCTTCATTACGACTTGGTGTGTTATGGCCCTACTGGACCTATTGGAATGAACTAGGATGCTGACTGCATCCAAGATCTCGCCAACATTAGTGTCCAAACTTACTAATTCTAGTAATTGCGGTTAAATTCCCACAGCCATTTGCAGAAGTGGTAAAGGTCATTATTTTTGCTTCTCTATCATTACATACATGACCTGTACAGAAAGTATGCAGTCATTGCCAGTAAGACAAGAACAGTTTGTGTGACATCAATGTAACCTGTCAGCCAAGGAGAGTGGACTAGAATGTGCATGCGTAAGCAGTGACATTTTCACTGTACTTGTGAGTGAGGGTGCTAGACTCATTAAGTGTAAATGTGTAATGTGTGGCTGTCCCATTTTGGATAATTAAGAAGGCTTCTGAAAATGAATTTCAAAAATGAGGGCAGTACAAAGAGAAGTGTGGCACAAAAAAGCATTTTAAGGTAGTCAAAAATCTGTGAAACTGGATCCAAAGACCTGCAACAAGGAAAACATCTAAGAATATAAAACAAGTATGGGTTGCAATTATTGGGTACTAGAAGCTCATCTGGGCATTTCAAAAACCACTGTGTCTGAGATACTGATGTAGAGCCTTGGAATGGAATATGTCATGGCAAAATTTGTTCTGTGGCTTTTTCCACCAGAGCAGAAGGTACGTCATAATAAAAGTGTTATATTACATCTGCAGGATTATCCAGAGCGGCCTACAATTGGGGGTTAAGGGCCTTGCTAAAGTGCCCAACAGTCATGGCTTGGTGGAGCTGGGAATCGAGCCGACAATCTTCAAGTTGGTAGCCCAACACCTTAACCATGAGCCATCACTTCCCCCTAATTACCTGCTCCAAACTGTTACCAATGAACCAGATATTTAGAAGGTCGTAACTGGCTCAGTCATCCTAATGGAAGTCTCTACACCTGAAGAAGGTGTGGCAAAGTAGCAGCAAGATCAACACTGAGCAGTACTACCTTAATATTCTTTGTTGGTTGAAAGTACAGCAGTGGAAACTTGATAGCGCTGGTTATCAAACCCCGATCTTCCAATTAGCAGGTCAATACCTTAACCATTGCGCTATCACTTCCTATAACGAATTAAAATTCACATTTACAGAATTTGGCAGACGCCCTCATCCAGAGCAACTTACATTTATTTCTTTTATACAATTGTGGGTTAAGAACCTCTGCTTAGGGGCCCAACAGTAGCAACTTGGTGGTGCTGGGAAACGATAATAAACACATTTCTAATATTACATGTTGCTTTAAAGGAGAGGAAAGATTAAAAAATGGATCGAGGTGGGTTTGGTCGGCACACGCTGATGACATCAGATGGTTATGATTGGTTGATTGAAATGAAATGGTTGATTTTTCTTGTTATTTTATCTGTATAAAGCTTTGGAAATCAGCTGTTCCGGCCATGTTCTTGGTTCAACACTTACAGAGTTTCTTTTTCTTTTTAGATTTTTTTTTTTACACACAGCTTTCCAAAAACGTTGATAAATGAGGCACAGTGTAAGATAGAAAGGTCACTTAAAAATATCTTTTAGGCCGCATATCCTGTGGAGGGGGAGTTGGGGTCTGGTAATTATTAATACAGTATCTCTTGGATTTAAGTTCTTTTCTATTCCGTCATGTCAGTAATTTTTTTTTTTTACAGAGTCTGGAATTTTCAGTGTGTGGAAAGATTATACTGTATTTGGGAGTGTATAAAATAACCAGTTTAAAAGCCCTAGGTAATTATTCTTATCTTTATTTTTTTTAAAAAAAGGATTTGATCTTTTTCCTCAGTGTAAAAAAAAAAAACTTTGGGAAGCGCTCTTACATACTAAAATTATATATTATAATTTTCCTGAGTAATTTACGCAGAAGCACAGGTCTAGCCTGTTCTATAGCAAAGCTATAATTATGCTACTAATGATCAAGCACAACTTTTATCTGGATTGGACGATTGAAGATTGGTGTAAGAGTGTGTGGTTGTTTGTCGCTATGTGACCCTACGAAGGACCGGTGACCTGTCCCCTGCCTTTCTCCCAGTGACAGTTGGGATAGACTCCAGCAGATCCCTGTGTCCCTGATTAGGAATAAGCAGACATAGACAATGGATGGATGGAATGATGGATAAATGGATGGATGGATGACTGGATTAGTAAATGCATATCCAATGGTGTTGAAATGATAATTCATTAAATGTAGCCATGACCTATGGACAGACTTCCAGCCTGATAGAATAAAATCACAGGTCCATAAACTGCAGGTGTGTCTTGCCTGCGCAATCCTACCACCACAAAGGGATGACACAGCTGGAAATGTCAGTGCTGATTACCTGGAGTTCCCTGTCTCTTATCTCCTTTCTTTCTTGCCCTCCTCCTTCATGCCTCTCAGTTTATCTGTGCAAAGTTATTGGTGCTTTAGTATGGAAGGAAGCTGCTGGCTGGACTATGGTATTTGCTCTTCTCATGTAAAGATGTGAAATGTTCGAACCATTTACTTGAAATGTCAGCAACGAATTTGAAAATCGGCCATTCAAGTCAATGGATTCGACCCTTTGAAAGTCATCCAAGTCTTAATGTTCTGGGAACATTGTGCACAAATTGAACAGTCTCTCATTATAGATTTTCTTTTACACGGTGGGTTGAACTAAACTCATTATATGACACTGAGTGACTCGGGGTAGAGCTGTTATAGGTCAATATAATAATTATATTAACAATAAAATCATGTCACATAGATAAGCAATTCACCAAGTATTAACATCGACTGTTTGTATTGCTTTGATTCAGTAATGTTTAAATGTAGTGTCAGATCATCCAGCATAATACATTTAAAAAACCTTTTAGCTCTATAACTTGGATAAATATAAGAATATTTCAAACTAAAACGAATCTATGTTTCTACCGACATTTAAATTCATCAATGTAAATAAAATTTACATGTTTTATTGGATTATTAAGGTTTCAAAAACACAATTTGATCATGTATTTTCAAATCTTGAATAAAACATTTTAAAGGACATTATTTTAAAGGACAAGGCAGGTTTGTCTGCCCCAGTCGTGTCATAGATTCATAGTTCCCCTATTGGTTCCAGGTGTGTCTTGTTTATTTTAGATAACTGAGATGTGTATATACCCCTGTGTTTCTGTCTGTCTTTGTCTCGCGTCTTCATGTCGTATTGTCATTATATCGCTTATGTCTCCAGGGCTTTACTATGTATGCCTCGTTTCCGAGTTTTATATGCTAACGCTAATCGCTTGTAATCTTAATTCCCTTCCGTTGTTTTCTAGCATAGTTCTAAGAATTATTCCTTCGTTGGTTAATCGTGGTTTGTCGTTTTGTTTCATTTACGAAATAAATCTTTTTTGTCTTCCTGCTATACTATGTGACAAAAGAATTTTAAATTAAAATAATTTAAACTAGGTGTTAAAATTAAAATTAAATACTACTAATAAGTTAATGCATGTACTAACACAAACTGATAAAACGCTAACTTCAACCTTGAGCTTAACCACCTGATAGTTAACCACCAACGTTTTAGTAAATGCTTGTTAATGTATTAACGATGAGGTATTAATAAACTAAATTAAACATGATATATGAGAATAAAACAAGAATTAAATCAATTTAATTGCTTTTTACAGCTGCATACAGAAACATCATTACATTGTTAGGGTTGAATTACTTTTATAATTTATATTTATCCTTCTTATCGACTATGGAAATAATAGCAATGAATCTAATAATGAACACTAACACTAATTATAATATGTTTTACATAGGGTTTTTTCTACATGTATTTTAATTTCTATTATAGTATGAATACATGCTCTGGGAAAAGTCGGGGCAAGAGCAGGCATTTAATTCAGCAAGGCGCTCGACTGAACTTTAAAAGAACTTTAGAAAACAGAACTTTAAGAAGGGTTCAAAAGACCCATAACAATGGAAATAAATACTGCATTTCCTAAAAATTATGCCAATTGGTAAAAGACAGATAAGAAACATAAGAGGTCCCAGGACAGAACCTTGTGGAACACCAGTGACAGCAGGATTGGTTTCTGATTCAAACTGTTTGAGTTGTACAAATTGAATGTGCTCTGTATGATAAGAATAAAACCAGCATAAAGCTGTATCAGGTAATCCAATAGATTCCAATCAGCTGGAGAGTATGGAGTGTAAAACAGTGTTTAATAAGATCAAGAAGTGTAAGCAGTGGTAAGAGTCCAATAAAAATTATTGGCTGTCTTTACAAGTGCAGTCTTAACAATAGGATAGAGTTGAAACAATGTGATAGCGATGGAACTGCTCAAGTAGGCGATTAATAGAAAGATGCCAATTGAGTTGGGGGTCAAAAACCTTTTCAAGAATTTTTGGTTGAAACAGTTGATAATTATCAAAAATATTCGATTTTTTTGAGAGTGAATGTGATCACTGCAATTTTAAATGCAGTAGGGAAAGTAGAAAAGGAACAAAGTAAATCAGTAGTGGGTCCAGTTCACATGAATTTTTGTACAATGGAAGATAATTCCTTAAATTATGGAAGTTTAAAAGTTAAAGAAGTGAAAACAGAAAATGACAGATGACACTGAGCTATAAAAACGTTATAATCAGTGTTAGTTGAAATTAATTGCTGGTAAATGAGTTTGATTTTCTTTTTCTTTCTTTCTTCTTCTACATATAAAAGTTTAGTTAGCAGTTTTTTTATCTATAAACACAAAAATCTGTGTTTTATAAGATTATTATCCAGTGTTTTACTCCAGTGTTGAGATGTGTTTATATTCACTGCCTTTATGACAATCTGGATTCCTGACTTAGGTCATTATAATGAGTTGCCTACTGTATATGTCTCTTGTGCAATTTCTCATATTGTGGCTTTGGAGATGTTAGCAGGCGTGCCACTAAACGAGGGAAAAGTTAGGATGGTCCCAAGTCCGTAGAGATCACTAATAAATGTGGTAAGGGGTCCAAACCTTGTGTTCTTTTATAGTGCACAAAATTGATAGAGATGCCTCTGGGTGAAAGTACATCATTGTTACTGTACTGATATTGTAATATGTAAGTTCTATACAATAAGTACTAAGAGGAGTAACATTATCTTTTGTTTTCTGTCAATCACAGTGACAATAACCAATCTTGGGTCGTCTTTAAAAGGATAGACAACACTTTGTCCCAATCGTCTTCTGCTGTAAAAGAATGCAACATGAACAGCGGTTTGAAATGATGTGGTTGGTTTCATGGATTCCGTAGCTAGCAGGGGTTAATCTTACATGGGCCTGATGGTAACTATTATATATTAGTGGGAATTAGCAGGTAACCAAATTTGAGAAAAAAGGTTATGTTTTTCTAAAAAAAACATCTTCGAACCTTATGCCTTGCAGAATCAAAGCATTTCTTAGTACTAATCCACTACTTCCTTTCTGAAACCTTTGTATAATGGATAACTCTGAGGAGTTCATTACGTTCCATCTTAATGTCAAACTCTCGGACTGTTCTGACTGGTTTTGACTCCCTTCACCACATCCATTCGCTCATTTAAAGAGCGGAGATACAATACACACATATATCTCACAGATCTTATGCAGATATCCTATGTGACCCTCACCCCAGTCTCTGCCAGATGAACATGCCAACTCCATGATGCCGGCACTCAAAAGCGGTCAGTGGTCAACTAATGAACCATCTGTCAGATTTTACACAGCCACTCACTCAATCTTCTTAAAGACATTCTGTACCTGTCTGCATTGCCAGCATGCCTTCTTACTCCATAACATAAACATGTCTAAAGTAGTTTCAGGGGTGCCGGGAAGAGAGGTAAAGTTAGGATGATTCTGAGGACCCACACAAATGAGGAGCCAGAGATCTGTTTTGTTAGTAGTAACAGTGCGAAATGGGTGTGGTGGGGCCCAAAATTGCTAGCGGCGTTCCTAGGTTAGTAAACTGGGAAGATTCACATATTACGCCTAAAAACTTAAGTTTAACGCTAGGCGCGCGGGTTTCCTCCTTTTTAAAGCACTCGGTAGCTTGGGTTCTGGAGGAGCAAGGAAATTACAGCATTTCAGCTCTAGAATTTCACTTTCTACTAAACTTAATTAATACTAAATAATCAGCTGCTTTTCTATTTTACTGCTAAGGTTTTAGTGTAAAGAAAAAGGAGGAAGCTGATTCGAAAAATTTGATTTCGCAACCAGGTCACTATCTATTTGCTACATTAAAAAAAATAAAACGAAGCGCACAAAATATGCGATATGTAAACAGCTTCCAAGTAGCTAACATAAAGTATGTGTGTGTGTGGTTGTGTAACCACAACAGGAGCTGAAATGAACTGTGTAAGCACTTTGTAGGACCACCTACAAACTGCTAAAACAAACATCACATTATATTGTCACTTTTTAAGTACCAAAAGAAGACTAGTGCCAGAACTCATAATGTTTTTACAAGTGACACTGTCATGTGGCCTACAGGCAGTAAACAGTGGCTAACACAACTTTCAGTTCTTATCAGAATGCAAGGCTAATCCTGCCTGTTGCGTAGCTATCAAGTGTCTGGCTAAAGCACAGTTTAGCAGTTCAAAGGTTTGTCCTCGGGCTATGATTTGTGTTGTGTTGTAAGTTATGTCATGTGTGCTTTGCATTCTAAGTGAGTCGAGTATCTGCATAGCTGTAACGGTGAAGAAGTCAGGATTCTCTTCTAGCTTACACACAAAGGGAAAGACACATAGGTACAAAATGCACCTTATTATTTTGCTTAAGCTAAACATGTTACAGGTTTTTTTTTTCTTTAGTAAGACTTTAAAATAGATGACGTGAGAAACATTTTGTGAAAAAAACAAATAAATTATTCTGGATGATATTTTTGTTCATTTTCTTAGCCACACACATTTAGCGACTCATTCGATGGACGTAAGTTGGATGTGATCCTGAATCAACATTTTAATCAACCATAATAACCATCTGATGTCATCAGTGTGTGTCGATTAAACCCAGATCAATCCATTTTTAATCTTTACCGTTTTTGTCCACCAACAAACTGAAAAACTTTAACTGAGTAAATGCTAAAAAAATATCTGATTGTCTGAGACCGAAAATGTATTGATTCTGGAACGATTAACTGATACTGACGATTCCTGGATTAACATTAAATCACAACATGAAATTAGACTATAAACGATATTAAAATAATTGATGATCATCAGGAAACAACATTAGTGAATTGAGACTGTATCGATTCTAATGATCTAAAATAAACATGACTGAATTTATACAGTGAATCATAAACAGTCACTAATGAACAATTGAATGTAAAATGTTGTAAAACGGTGAACCTGTAGAACCGCAATAGAGCAACGTTCTCACTATAAAACATTATTACATTAAATCACAACCTTTTAACATTTAACAATCACAAGACTGATTTTTATAACTATAAATTTGGGAGGAAAAATCTAAAAATTGACTTTTTATTCATGCACACACACCTAAATACATTTTACTGCACACACACATCTATTTTTGGTCCTGAAGGTGAGGGAAATGTTCACACATTAACTAAACTGCACATACATGTTATAAACAATTGTTCAGTACAGCATGTAATATATCACAGATGTCATTAAAGTTTTTTAATTTAATAAATACATTTATAATATTGGTTGATTGAAATGTTGATCCAGGATTAACAAAGGATATACATTTTGAATCAGACCTATTTTCCACCTTAATTATACACATTTGGAGGCGAATAAAAGTCATAAATCCAGTTAACATTTTTTTGGACGGGTTGAAACACAAAACCGTGTACCTAAACATATCAAATTAACACAGAAAGTAACCTAAGCTTAGCATTCAACAGGAAAAAATTGATAGAATTCCAATATAAAGAAAAGATTAAACAAAAAAAACATTAAAGTTATAATAATGATACTACATCTGGCTATTAAAACATATATAACAACACCAGTAATAACGATGATAAAAACTTAAATTAGACTTTAACGCTAATTTTTTACTTACTCTGGGATGCTAACTTTACCGATAAATCTAAATATCCTGACTTTCACTTGAATAAACATAGAAAAGGTAAAATAATAGAGAAGGAAAAGCAGTTCTATTTAAAAGCAGTCTATCTGATAGATGGTTGCCATGATTACTGAAACAATTACCACCTCGATCCTCAGTCACAGTCCAAAGAACAGCAACGGTGATAAATTTTGAATTTTAATGCCTCTGCAGAATATTTTTTTTTTTAAACTGGGAACTGGAAGATAAAACTGCTTTTAGGTTGGTACAGTAAGGAAATGTGCTCCGAGTTAATTGATACAGAACAGGACAGGTAGCGTCAAAGAGTTTTACGCTGAGACAAAAAAAAGAAAAAAGAAAAGAAAAGGCAAGCAATTAACTTGTGTCTTCACTTCTGCCAGAGGAGAAAGAAAGTGCTGTAGTCGAACAGAGGGAGATTTAAAAGATAATGCACTCCTGATGGAAAATGGGATAAGGGGAAAAGATGGGGAACTGGTGCTTAAATATTGCAGCACACTATGTATTTAGATTTGTGTTATGGTGTGTATTTTGTCTGAAGTGGCCGTTTTAGGTTTTACAGGAAGTTACTGTGAAAAAGATGTTCTGAATTTGTAAAGCTAATTTTTCGTCACATATCCCATCTTAGTAAGTTGGGGGTCAGAGCGCAGGGTCAGTTATGATACAGCGCCCCTGGAGCAGGAAGGGTTAAGGGTCTTGATCAAGGACCCAACAGTTGTTGGCTTGCCGTTGGTGGGGCTTAAAACCAGCTCTTTAAATCAACAGCTGGTGGTGGTGGGGCTTGAACCCAGGTCTTCCTGGTATCCAAATCAGCAACTTAACCATTTGAGCCACCACTGCATGTCTCTATAAGCTGTAACACTACGATTTTTATTCACTGAGCCCAAACACACCGTTACAGCGTCGGTAATGTCCCTGTTCACAAAGTAATTTCCATGAAGATATGGTGTGTTATTGTTACAGGAAGTAGACGCAGGACACTGGAGACCAGTTTATTAGGGACAGGTGATAAGTAAACACTCTGAGCGAGAGAGCGGCTTTAGAGTCTTTTGGATAACACAGGTAGCTGGAACGAAAATATACAGGATTACCCAGCATGGCGTAGACCTCAGGAGTGATCTAAGCAATGGGGAGAACAGGAACTCGAGCAGCATCAGAGAAGAAACAGAGAAACCTTGGAATCGCAAAGCGCTAAAGCAGCAAACGCAGGAAGCATGTAGGAGTGAGTCCTTTTTCCACAAGAGAGACCAGACGTGACAGGTGTGTGTATTAGTACTCGGGTGATTGGGAGCGGTAAACGGTGGAAGAGACTGGTGTTTCCGTGACAGTTATACAGTAGTTGTGTAAAAGAACTTGAGTATCCAGTCTTGATTCTGAATTCTCTAAACACCATTGAGATAATCTGGGACTCAGACCTCATCACACACTTCCTGATCTTACTAATACTCTTGTAGCTAAACAAGCAAATCTTTTTATCCGAGGTCCTCAATTGCCTTGTAAAAAGCATTTTCAGATGTCTGGATGTATTTCTAAGAGGAAATGCCTAAATTGACTGAATCTGAAAGAGAATGTTCAAAGAACACATGGATGTGATAGTGAGGTGTCCCAATACTTCTGGCCACAACGTCTACAAGGGTCAGTATCTGCGGCAGTGATTTTAATAAATACGCTTAATATTGATCAAAGAAATACAACTGAGCAATTGAGGATTAAGGACCTTGCTTAGTGGTCCAGCACTGGTAGGTTGGTCGTGCTTGGACTCAAACCCTGATCTTCCAATCTGTAATCCAACACCTTAATCTCTGTGCTACCACCCTGCTTCCCCACCACACTTTTAACCAAAGTAGCTAGACCACACTTAATTATCAATGTGAGAATTTTCTTCGGCAACCGTATATGACATTACACACCAAAAAACAGACATTTTTTATTTATTTCATCACTAAAAGCTGTTGTCAGAAAGGTGTGTTCCTGGTGTCTACAGCTGGTTTACATGACTCTATGGGTCATGTTTACACATGGTCACTTTATTGTGTTTTTTCTTATCAAATATCTATATGATTTGTCGAAATAGTTTCAGTGCATTCAGTGCAGTGTTCCTATGCAAAATGCTAATATTTCCACTGACCTGAAATGGCACCCACTGTTATTTTGCTCTATTTGGGCTTGCGAATGCAGTCGGAAAAAAACAAAAACAAGGACTGTGAAACAATACTTATGCACTGAAAGGCGGTGATTATAACAGTATGTATAGCATTTTTGCTGTCGGTAGTCCTAAACTTTACAAGGATGAGAGCTGAGAGTGGGGAACAACGGGGGGAAATTTCAATACCGTGCCAGACCTTCGTGTGACCCTGCAAATCAATTTAATAAAGAGACTCACACACCTTCGTCAGGATATACCGGTCAACAAGCGTGCTAAAGTGAGCTACATACTTCCGTGTGGGAGGGGACGTATGTGGTATGAAAAGACAGATGCATTAAGACTTGTCCGGTTTTGTCCAAAATGCGTCCCAGACTACCTCCTAAAGTGGTTTGAGCTCATATTATATCCATCTTGGATGTGTTTCAAGGGGTATTTACACCTGAAGAGCTATCCCACCAGAAAAAAAAAAAAATGAAGTGACCAGGTGTAAACAGGCCAACATGAAAGCGAGTGTCTGTGATACACTCAAAGTCAAAACCTTGTGCTGTCTGGAATAAAGACGGACTTGAGGTCTGTCCTGAATCCCAGTCAAGATTGTTAAGTTATGGCAGTGTGTGAATGTGCGAATTGCTGCCAGCAGAAGGACGTCTATACCTTTATGGAAGGGGGTTGATACATGTACGGCTTATGAAATTCTGTAATTGGATTTCCAGACAGCTGTTGACAAAGTCTCCTAAGAGCACCTAATCCCTTATCAGCTGTGCAGAGCTGGAGCAGGTTCCTGAAGCTGAATAGATAGCAACCTAAATAAGTTTAGATGTTGGCAGCCATGAGAAAAATGAAGGACATAAGTGCATGTTTATCACATTAAGTAAAACATTTCTTTAAAAAAAAAAAAAGAATGATCCTGTAGAATGTTGCCCTTCACAACCCCAACAACAGCAACAGCTGATGCACTCTTTAGACCTTTTCTATCCTCCTGGTAAACCACTAGGTGTAATAATGTACACTATACAGTATAGCCAAAAGTTTGTGGACATCTTACCAGCCCGTATGTTTTACATAAACTATTCCCACAAAGTTGTAAACACACAGTTGTCTAGAAAGTTGTTGTAGGTTTTAGAATTAGCTTAATTCTTTACTGAAAGGTTAAAGCCTGTTCCTGCATGACAATGCATCTGTGCACAAAGCCTCTGAGTTCCATAAAGACATGGTTTGCCAAGTTTCATGTGGAAGAACTCAATTATTCTGCCTAGAGCCCTGACCTCAACCCCACTGAATGCTGACCTCCTCATCCAAAATCTGGGCCTAAAATCACTTATACTAATGTGGCTAAATAAACAAAATCCACATAGCCACAAAAACTAGTTGTGGTGGTTATTATAAGAGGTTATTATAAAAGTAAGACTAATGCCCAATCACAGTTTTATTTTATACTCCTATCTCTACTTTTACCCCCTTCCTTTGGAGTGATAAGGGGTAGGATGAAAATATTCCCATAAGAAATGGGACACCACTACTACACCAGTACACGTTATCATACGTGCAGTAAAAAAGCTCATTTCCTGCCACTAGACCTTTTATTTCTGACAGGATATCCTGTCAAGTTATCAGGTAACGTTATCAGGAATAAAAATATGTTGTGGAACGATTTTGGGAAATGTTTCTTTAAAGATTATGACAGTAAAATATGAACACAGCATTGAATGTAATAAAACAGATGATTGTCTGTGATTACATTTATTATAGCAGTGATTTCATATATTACGGCCAAAAAATCTGGAGGCAGCACTCAGTCATAAATCGGCCTTGATAACTTGGACATGCACATGTATGTCTAGGCAACATCCTCAGCAGCATCAGGCTTCACGACAGTGTGTAAACCTCAGCATATCACAACAAGCTTGAGCAAAAGCTTGGTCGTGCAAGTAATGAAAGGAGACACGAGGTCCCCAAGGGATGCTTTCTTCTTAATCCACTTATTGGTACCAGTGGCAATAAAGGGTGCAAGCATGTCCGCTGTAAAACCATGAACCTTTAAATCCATATGGAAAGTTTTTAACCAAATCAACACCAGAGCACAAAGACAGGCTACCAGTCCACAAAAACGCCACCTGTTCTTGCATTTTTTTAGCAACTCCTCTATATTTTTTTTATATCACAACAAACTCCCAAGAGAATGAGCTGTAGAGAGAGCAGAGAACCTTAGACCTTAAGGGAATATTTAAGGAGGGCATTTTCAAATAGACTATTTTCCGCCGAGTAGCCATACCGCAGTCTGAGCGAGGCCATTTTTAAAGGGGGAGCTGTGAGCCGTGGGTGGTATGTAGAATGAAACAATGGCTAGCTCCAAAATAACACCACTCAGTCTTCCCCCGCTCTCTTAAGCTCTCATCCTCCCTCACTCGCACTGCATTCGGAGAGCCGGATCGCTCACAGCACCCACGTACCCTTCCATCGCACCCTCCTCCACAGCACCTCAGCTAAGCTATTTGTGAGTGGATAGGTTTCAGCTGGCCTAAATGAAACGCTTCGGAGCCCTCTGTGAATTGCTGCTGTCTGTGGACGCTTATATCATGACATCATTATTACTGTTTGGAAAAGATTACATTTCCGTGAGTAACGCGCGTTTACCATAATAACAATAGGTTTGGAAGATATTTTAAGATAGATGATGGTACATGGAGGTATTCACGGCAGCTTGGATCTAATGCTATAACACGGAATATCCATGATCAGTGTAGTGTTTAATTATAGGTGTGGAATTGCAAATAAAATAAAGGCTGCTTCTGTTTTTTTTCCCAGAACAACTAAATACGATATTGTTGAAAGGGATCGGGTCCTTAACCCTAAAGCCATTTTATTCTATTTTAAAGCACACACTCCTCCTCTTAGCCTCTCTGTCTCTCTCTCTTTCACTCTCTGTTTTTTAAAGCACAAGAAATCCACTTTCCTACTTCATCTTCCAGGAGCCCTCACCAAGAATGTATAATGTAGGAGGGGAGCGGGGGAGTGCTAGCCTACTTTATCACAGACTCAGGCATGCCAGCTCTCCATCACGACGCCTGTATATCTGAAGGCAGCTTGGCATTTGGTAGGTCTTATTCTGCTGCTGAACTGGAGATACTACTTCAACGAATGGCTGATGGAGCCAAGCCACGACTCAATGTGTCACAATTGTGAAGCTAGGCGATTTTCGGTGGGCATCTGGTCAGAGCCGAGGGGGGCTGTAAACTGTCTTATTTGGTCAGTAACATGCATCACCATCATCATCATCATCATCATCAGCAGCAGCCAAAGCTGTATGTGTGTAAATGCCTCGATTCAGATTTCTCAACATGGAGCCTGTTTGGTCCGCTGTGGCACTCCGAGCTCGTTAAAAAATCATAAGAAATTTTGCAAGCAAGAAAGATTCTGTCGTAACCAAGTCATAAGAAAAGTTATGCACAAAAAAAACCAAACCCCAGAACAGATTGCTATGGTGAGATGTAGAGGACATCTGCAGAGAAACACTACCAGTAGGCTGTTGGCAAAGACAAAGGGTGGGGTGAGCAAAAAGCTGATACAGTAAAATAAAGAGAGAGAGAGAAAGAACACTGGATACAGCAAGAGGAGATCATGTGACTTGAGCAAAACCTAGGTCATGCAAGTAATGAAAGAAGACACGGGGTCCCCAAGGGATGCCTTCTTCTTAATCCACTTGTGGTTACCAATGGCAATAAAGGGCACAAGGATGTCTGCTGCAAAACCATGAACCTTTAAATCCATATGGAAATTCAAAGGTTTCTAACCAAATCAACACCAGAGCACAAAGACAGGCTACCAATTCACAAAAACGCCACCTATTCTTGCATTTCTTAGCAGATCCTCTATATAGTTTTTTTTCATTTATTTGATGTTTTATTTTTATATTACATCCAAGAATCAAGCAGAGCAAATCAGATATCCTGTAGGTGCCAAGCTGAGCTGTCTTTTTTGGCAAGCTTTTTAACAATCCATCATGGCAAAGGAACAAAAGTTCTAAGAAAATAACCACAAAAGAAAGAAAGCCACCTGATGAGAACATTTTAAATATTTTGAAAGCCATGAGCTGTCATACACCCACCTGGACCTTCCCAACAGAAAACCTCCCACAGCTGTCTATGCCTGTGTGTGAGCTGTCACAGACGACTGCTCAAAGCACTTCCAGAGGAACTGCATGAGAACACACATGAGAGAGCAGACGGCGTTGAGAACCACATGTCCGGTGACAGGCGACTACAACAATATGCACTGTTAATAGAAGTCTTCGTGACCGAGGCAGCTCAAAAACCTTCACAAAATCCATTCATATGACGGTGGGATGAAAAATCAATCGGACATCGAGAGAGACAAAAAGCAGAACTGATATATAGGCTGTTTAAAACAAGACAGTCGATAGATAATAAGCGGCCAGACTTAAATAGCAGAATTTCATTGAGAGCTTATAAAAAATACATTTTGTGCCCCAGAGTATTATGTTTACATGGATGTCTTGATCAATTGTTCTGGTCTTTCTAAAACTCAATCAATGGCAAAGAATAATATCTAGTTGGCCGAAACACTGCTAACACATTGTGTCTTAATATCGGCAATTATTTCGCCTGGCAGAATTGTGTTTATTTCATTTCAAAACACTGAAATTATTTCTATTTACTTGGCACTTTGCGAACAGGTGTTTTTTTTTGGTTTTTTTTACTTATAAACCACAAGGTGAACAAATCAGTAGATAATTATTATACGCAACATGTAGACAGAATAACGTAGTTTGTAAAAAAAAAAAAAAAAAAAAAACTTTTTTACTCAGTTTTGCTTTTTGAATATTGTCACAAAGCAAATTATATATTTTTTATATAAAAATTCTGATTATATAGGTTTATATATAATTCAGAATATATAAATATCAAACATTATAAGGAGGTCCTGTTTATATTGTGTACACTTTCTAATAAAGTGCAATTTTTGGGTCTGTATTTCTGACAAACTTTTAAAAATTAAAAAAAAAAGATAATTTATTGTGATGAATGATTTTGTTGGGAGTGTTTTCTTCTGTAATTTGATGAATTCTTATGAGCAAATTAGCATGTGACTAATTATTTAGAAGCACAGGCCTGTGTAAGGTTTCCTGGAGATGGACCTGACTTGACTACAGGTTTGACTAAAGGACTAAAATTCTGTCTGGCATGGCACTTTAATATTAAAAAAATGGAAAAAAACAAAAAGTAATATTCAGAATGTCTTACAAAGAAAATTAAAATCAGTGTGCTATATAAGAAACACATATATACAATATATTCTTTGGTAAAAGAATATATTTTATTAATATATGTATTAGATACTAAAGATAGGGGAGAGCGGGATAGTGAGTGGGAATTAGCCAAAAGGGAGAAAGATTGACCAAAAAAAAGTCTTGAGACATTTAAAGAGAAGTTATAATTTCATGGCCACCAAGCCGCCACTGTTGGGCTTTTTAGCCTGACCCTGTCATACATTATGTTACATAACATTTTTGTCTTGTCATATATATATTCTGGGGAGCATACTCACACTGGTAAACCGCTGCTGACTGGTTTACATAATGAATTTCTCAACCCCACATGATTAGACACATTTTTTTATTGCTAGGCTTTTAAGTTTTTTTTTGTTGGCTGGACAAAAGAATCCCCTGCACTTAATTATCTACGTTTACAGTGGTGCATTAACCTGCTGTGTAGGGACACTGAAAGCTCCAAATAAAAAAAAAAAAAAAAAAAACACTGCAGGACTAAAATTTTGCTTGTTCACGCAATAATTAATTTAGACAATAAACAGCACAATGAATAAATTGATTTACACACTGATTTGGTTAAAGTTCACATCAAACATAAAAAAAAAAATCCATGATATTGACTGTAGCATCTGTATTTGTTATATATATATATATATATATATATATATATATATATATATATATATATATAGACTAAAAACTGGTAAGCCTTCCTTTTTTTTTTTTTTTCTTTCAGATAGGTTAAAATTAAATTCCTTAAATTTTTTAATCTACAGATTTTATAATTCGTCCTTGCTTTGTGGCTTTTATTGGAGAAAACTCGCTTTCATCTATAAACTACAGAGCCACCATTGTGTTGTTTGCCTAATCAGACTCACTACATGGACACAAATATATAAAATGACTAGGAATCTATTACAAAGGGGGTGTTAATAGCATGACACTTCGGCTGTTCTGTCAGCTTTTGTGGTGTTTTATAACCCGACAACAATACATCTCAGAGATCTTAACCATGAACATTGGAGTGGTGCTTCTGCAGCATAAAAGGTTAGTGAAAACAATAGCAGACTGTTAAATGCACTGTGAGACACTGCTTTGACCTTGCGAAGGACAATGAAAGCAGTAGACAAGAGCCAAATAACACGGAACGGTAGCGGGGATAAAAACGCGGTGTGTGTTATAGAAAATGGTTGAATAAAGCCGGCTACCAAAATTAGGAGTGGAAAGCTTTTCTTAAGACCAGAGAAGAATCGTTAAGACGAAAAAAAAGGGAGGAAAAGACGTAATATAATAATAATATAAGTAGCCGTTAAACATATCCGTCCTTAAGCAGTCTAAAATTAAAACTAAATAGTTTCCCAAGGCGTTCAGATGAATGGACGTCAATAATGAGTTCATTTTATTTGTTCGATAGCACACGCCTGTGTGAACACTGCAAGATCCGAAATAAAGCATCCGCGGCTTTGAACTGAGAAACATGTTGCAAGGATAAATAAATTGATATGGGTTTGCAGAGGTGATTGGTGTGATTTATTTATTTATTTTTTTTTGTTCAGGGATTATTTGTCTTTTTTTTTATATCATCGTACCGATAGCATCTTCAATAAGCGCAAAGTCCTCAAAAAAAAAAAAAAACTGCTTGAAAATATACTGTTGTGAAAAAAAAAAACAAGGAACTGACAGCAAATATGCATCATTAGGCTGTCAAAACACTCGGTTTTGTCTGAAAATGCCCAGTGATCTTCACTGGAGCTGGATGAGGCTTTTGAACACACCATATTGGAGAAAGCTGTAGTTTTATAAAACAACATCTGTGAGAGTGTCTGTCACTGCAAAAAAAAAAAAAAAAAAAAAAGAAAAAAAAATAGACACCGTAGACAGCATCCTTTTCCATTTCTTAAAAAAAAATTTAGCTAACTAATTAATTTTTATATCAAAGGCTGAAAATAGTGGAGAGATGGATAAACTGAATTGGGGAGAAAAAAAGGCTGGTGTTGAGACAAATACATGTACTTTTAATCAGAAGGTTGTGAGTTTAAATACCGGCCACTTTTGGCCTTTTGATCCAGACCCTAACCCTAATGTGTTCAGGGATATAAATCTGGATATGGTGTATAAATCGGGATTTGATGTATTAATCTAGATTTCTGGTATAAATCCTGGTTTAGGATATAAATCTGGATTTGGTGTATGAATCTGGATTTGGTGTATGAATCTGGATTTGGTGTATGAATCTGGATATGGGGGATAAATCTGGATTTGGTGTATGATTCTGGATTTTTGGTATAAATCTGGATATGGGGTATAAATCTGGATATGGGGTATAAATCTAGATATGGGTTATGAATCTGGATTTTTGGTTTAAATCTGGATATGGGGTATAAATCTAGATATGGGTTATGAATCTGGATTTTTGGTTTAAATCTGGATATGGGGTATAAATCTAGATATGGGTTATGAATCTGGATTTTTGGTTTAAATCTGGATTTGGGGTATAAATCTGAAAATGGGTGCCAGACAAATTTTTTGAAATGTTCATGGTTATTTGATCTTGATTACAATTTAAACCAGCTAAAAATATCATTTGTCCACAAATGGCAGACGTTGTATTCTCGGCTGTAAATATTAATGCAGTGCTAATTGTGACTCGGTCCACAGTTCTCCATGATCTGTCCATGTCCATGTCCATGTGGGTTTCCTACAGGTTCCTAGATTTTTCCTAGCTGCCACAATATGCAGGAGGGGTGTAATAGCTGAGATAAACTGCCCCTAAGAAACGCCAGTGTATCCCTACATAAGGGATCACATTCTGTTTCACACTTAGGGGCAATTTTGTGTAGACAATCCATTGATCTGCATGATTTGAGAACCCAGAGAAAGCCTACATTCAAGTTTCGAGTTTTTTTTTATTGTCGCTAAGTACAGTGAAATGAAAGCAGTGCAATTCAAGGCCATAGCGATAAATAAATCAATTACTGCAGTTATCTATACAATAGAAAGAACTATGTGAATACTATTCATACACTATTATATTATATTATACACTATTTTTTTTCATTAT